>NW_020870324.1:126675-131864 GCF_003789085.1 Penaeus vannamei
ATCCGAGTTTCACAAATGCTCGTCCAAACTCTTAAAAGGAAACGCACGTGGTCTGTGTGATCTGTTCCAATCTCTGGGACGCGAGCTTCAGACAGGGACGAGGTTATCATCATCGTTTGCAGTAACACAAACACATGCCGTCGTTTTAAGGAGAAAATTGCATATTTAATACATTCCACATTATATATGTAATATATATACATATATACAAAAAATCGCATAGATACTGGAAATAAACATATTATATAAAATTCTCTATAAGCATTATTTATATTCAAATGCATACATGGTAAACCCACGAGTGTTTGATGTAAGAGGGGATAAGGTGTCAAAAGAATTGTGGAAAAGGAGCGACAGCAGAGTATTTGTCTGTGTGTGAAGTGTAGTTGTGCAAATGAGCTGAAGGGAGGTAGGCTTGGTTAGAATCCAGAGGAGAGGCGTGTCCAGATGCTACAGCTATACTCTAGGGTTTTAGATTGTTTGCCCTCTTAGAACATTGAAATACATGAATTTTTTGTTCAGCCTTCCTTCTTACAAGAGTCGGGGACTTGTCAAAAACTATTATACAATTAGCTATTTATTCCACAAAAGCAAAAAAAAACAACATAAAACGAAAACGAATACAGTAAAACAACCACAATAAAACAGAAACAAACAACATACATGCTCTAAAACACAATACATAAAAAGACAAAACACAGTTAACACAAAACTTAAAAAATAAATAAATAAAATATAAATAGAAAACACCTTTCTCACGTATACAGAGGCTCGGCCACTTAGCTCTTACATTGCCGAAACCACCATTCTTGAAACACGACAACCTCGTGAGTCCAACCTGGAATCTGGAACTCCGCGGGGCCGGGAACTTTCCATTGTTGCCTCGGCCCGCGAAACAGTTTCGGTTCTTATTGGGTTTATGGAAGAGGGTTTTTTTCAGAATTATTAAAATGACCTTAGTATATTCATTAAAAGTAATCCTTCAAGTTCCATTTATAAAATAAATAAAAGTTCCATGAAATAAAAGAGTAAAATGAAAAAGAACTATTATGTAAGATGTATATTGAAAAATAAAAGCTCATAAAATGTTCAGAAAATATTCAATAGAAAAATGTGTGCAAAATTCCATAGTAGTACATATAAAAAAAAGTATTAAAGATCATAAGAGGTTTCTTTAAATAATTCATTTTCTTGGTCTGTTTTCTTTCGGCGTAGACTCATTGTAAAACACAATGTGAAAAACGTATATAAAAATCACTAAAAACGGTAAAGCAAAAACACAGTGAAATATAAAAGAAAAATCTCTAAAAAAACAGTAAAACAAAACACAGTAAAATATAAAAGAAATATCTCTAAAAACAGTAAAACAAAACACAGTCAAATATAAAAGAAAAAAAAATATAATGAAGCCGAACAAGTGACTCGCCCCAGGTAGCTTCCCATTTTCTACGGCCCGCAGCTTCCTCACCCTCACCCACAGGGGAAAAAAAAAAAGGGGGGGGGTACCTAGAAGGCGTAGAAAGAGGAAACCTCCGCCGTGGAGCGAGGGTGGATAGTGCATTTCATCTCGCAAGGGGCGGGGCCAAAGGCATTCGCAGGGGACTGCTGGGGACGGATACAGGCGGTCCACTACACAGGGTCCGTCCTCAGGCTCGCCATCTCGCCAGAAGGAAGCTGTTTCGAAGGACACCGTCCGTACTAGCCCTTTCGTCCTGCGTGTTGCGGATGCCGTATTATCTGCAATGTTTAGTTTGCATGAACTGCAAATATATCGGTGAAACGTTCTCTCAGCATTTACTTAGCCTGGAGAAATACCTACTCATCTAGCCTCATATTGAACTAATATGAGGAAATACACGAATAAGGAAAACCCCGACAATTGGAAATATACTTATATGTAAATATCATTTATATGTATAACACATAAGTGTATGTAATATATACATATGTAATATGTCTTTACACACACACACACACACACACACACACACATATATATATATATATATATATATATATATATATATATATATATATATATTGTGTGTGTGTGTGTGTGTGTGTGTGTGTGTGTGTGTGTGTGTGTGTGTGTATGTATGTATATATATTGTATATATTTACAAATACGTATATATATATATATATATATATATATATATATATATATATATATATATATATATATATATATATATATATATATATATATATATATATAGTATATATATATATAATATATATATATATATTATATATATATATGTATATATGTATATATATGTATGTATGTATAATATAATATAATATATGTGTGTGTGTGTGTGTGTGTGTGTGTGTGTGTGTGTGTGTGTGTGTGTGTGTATGTTTACATATAATGTTTTTTAATTACATATGTGTGTGTGCACGTGTCTATATATATGATTCCTTTACAAGCCTTTTTTTCGAAAGGCAGTAGAGAAATATAATCGCTTCAGTGGGGTACTATTGAGTCAGTGAGATGCTAAAGTGTAGCAAAGTAGGCTTCTAACTGGAAGTTTTTGCCCATGTTAAAGTGTGGTGGAAGAGGTCGGGGTCCTTGGGAGATTTGGGGGACGTAACCCTCTGGCCCCAGCCATCTACGGCCTAGTGACCCTAGATCTGGGAAACCTCGATATTAAGTTTGGGTTTGGTGCTGGGATCTAGCGAGACAATGAAAATGGTAGGAGAAAAGTGACGAAATTTTGCTCCAGTGTTCATTGGCTACCATGCAAATGCTTCTTCATAGTGGATCGCCATGGCACTGAACGGTCGTCTTCAAAGCCAGCATCGAAAATCTGAAATAATTCTCTCAATTATGAATAATAGCTTATATTCAATAAAGTTGATTCATTATCACAGCTGACATAAAGCTACGTTTTAGTACTCTTTTCTTCGACCACATCAGTTGGGGTAAAAACAAAGCAAAAGATCAAATTGTGTCATTGAATCCTTTAGTGTCCTGAAAACGTATCGCGAGGCCACAACAGGACTGGTGACGTCAACTCATGACGTCATGTGCTTCCTCGCATATATAAGCTTGCGGGCACATTTGTATCTCACACCTCTTGTTGCTTACGCCACAGTGAGTCATATCACGACACAGGTAAGCCATGTGTCTGGTAACTTGTCGGAATGGATATATTTTAGTGTCGATGTTGCTTTGTGCAAGACACAATATTCACTCACCTTTCACGAATTTTTCAACCCACAGACTTACTTCCACCATGAAGACATTGACGATCCTGCTGCTGGCGGCAGTCGCTGTAGTCGCGAGCGGAATGATAAGCGACCATAGCAGATTCGACCGCGCTATGTAGGTGCGTCAGTTATCGGCGAACACGATGAGAACATATTTAAAACAGAAATGACTACTGGCGAATGCCTTTAGCTTTTCCTTTTGGATAAATTCAGATTTCCACTACTTTCCAGCCAAATCGAGGTGCACGAAGATTGTTTGCCAACCGACGACGAAATGATTAGCATTAAAGAAAAAATGAAGAAGTGCTAGAAAATGAAGGTCACGCCCATCTGAGTAAGATTTATTTCTTTTTTTCCCAAGTAGACAAAATGGAGGTTATATTACAGCCGTTTCAGGACGTAATTCTATATTTCTAAAGCCGACATTAATATCATTGATCATTGCATAAATTTCTCTGTTGACTAGTTACTGATCGCCTTTCTCTGGCCTTGGACAGCTTCACACCCTGCCTTGGCTGCCGACGAGAGACCCCACCTAAAGCACGCTCTGTGCCTCAGCGAAGGACTCAAAAATATCCCGGACGAAAGCCGGAGAAATGTGTCGCTGTGCACCTTAGGAGATCTTGGAGTCCTGGTACGTGTTTCTTTATATATGAGTAGGCGTGAACTACTCGCATTGGAATTCAGTATATACTTCAACCATCTTAGCTTCCTCTTGATATTTTTTGTAGAACTCTTTGCTCTCTTTCTTCAGGATGGCGAGAAGCTCAACATAATTAAGATCTTAGAGATTATGTGGACAAAGCTTAATGCAGAATATTTAGAAACAAAAGAGTTCTTATCTACAGCCCTTTCCAACCTGTCTGAGGAGCCCATAGAAGCTGACGTGAGTATATGGAATGTATTTCTTTAGTTAGCTCCTTTGTGAATTCATTTAATATTCACATTTCTCTTTAAGTGCATGTTCTCATCCGAGCTTCTGCCTTCCAGCTTTTACATTTGATCGAGCTCAAGAAGGACCTTATGAACTCCTGCATTATGAACGAAACTTTCAAACTAGTCGAAGACGATCTATTATGGACCTGCCCTGGCCGAAATTGGTTTGCTTGATGATGTCTAAGGATGCTTTGCGAATGGGATCCCTGGCTTCTGACTTGATATTCTCCTCAAAAATATACCCTAATAAGGCAACACAACAAACCTTTAAAACAATGCACTCAACTAATGCAACATCTTGGTTTTCGTTGTCCCCAAAAAATAAAGACTGCAGCATATATATATTTCTTTTATTTGATACCTTAATAGGTAGCAAATAGGTAGGTATTTCAAACTTTGAATCAAACGATTGGCAGTTTTGACATCCTCCGAAATGATACCCTGGCAGATCAAGACAGCAAAAGGCAGAAGGAAAAGGGCGCTATTCATCTAAAAGGAAAAGCAAAACGTTCTTAGTTAATCGCAAGAGAAGTCAGAATGTTATAAGTAAATTACTCCAGGTTGTGGACCCAGAAGGGGAATGGCACCCCTCGGGTGACGGCATTCGCCTGCCATGGAAAGCCCCGAAGGAAGGTCTCGTCCGAACCCTTGAGAGGAGGACTGTGACGGATGCACTGATTCATAGTGGGAGAATTTTCAGTAGGAAAGGTAAAGAGAAATTTCAGTATAGATTTGAGTGGTTGAATGAGAGATCGGTCGTTACTTCAAATCAGTCAAACCTAATATTGCATAAAAGATGATATTGTCTTCGGTAACTGACTTAAGAATTCAAGTAGATACAGCGAGCAGTTCACGAGAAATAGGGAATAAGAGTTTCACGTGGGAGGAGGAAAAAAGATGAGGGGAAGTGAGATAATGAGATGAGACAGGAATGGCAAAATAAGAAAAAAACAGTAACAACATTTTAGCTGAGATTCTACGACGGCTTGAAATATTGCAACTGTGATGGCACACATTCGTCGGGAAATAGTGTGGGC
>NW_020870324.1:134464-149464 GCF_003789085.1 Penaeus vannamei
GTCACAGTGCTCACTCGACAAGTGGTATGGCAAAGTGACGACTGAAAGGCGTAAAAAGACAAGGTGAGCATACCTACGCGCATGCGCATTACAGTAAGGGGCTACGCGTAACTAATTTTTTATACACAGAAATAAACATACTTAAAAAAAAACCTGTTAACCTGTATAAATAATTAACAATATTTTAGTAGTATTTATTATTTTACTTCTAGGTTAATTGCATCAATTATTTATAACCCGATACCATAATTATATACAAACTCATACAATATAGTAAATATGTTATATAATCCCTTTACATACACACACGCACGCACACAGACACACAGACAAATGCACACAAAGTTTGGATGCCCCGGGCACTCCTGGATTTTAGCAGTTTTAAAGAGATAAACTTTAATTTCTGCCCTAAAATGTCAGTCACTTTTATTTAGTTTATACTTGCCATAGTGGTTGTTTCACTTTGAACGCCAGCCTTAGTTGTAGCTGCCCTCTCAGCTGCAGAGGGTCAGTGTTCTCAACCATCGGGTGACTAAGGGATTGTTTTTTTTTTTTCTTTCTTTCTTTCTTCTTTCTTTCTTTCTTTCTTTTCTTTTTTTTAGGGAATGTCCTCGAATGTTGAGGAATGAGAGCAAAATTTGGGTCCCTGCCCCCCTTTTCCTAGGCCTCTGTGTGTGTATACATATATATGTGTGTGTGCGTATGTGTTTGTGTGTCTGTGTTTGTGTTCGTGCGCGTGTGTAAATACATATGCATACATACACATACAAACATACATATAGAAAGAAAATATTTATAAATATGTTTGTATTTCTGGCAAGAATATATCCGAAACCGGTCAAATATATCTCTTGTGTTGTGAAGATACTCATTCTCATTCGTACATTTTCTAAAATTATAATTATTGTTATTCATTATTGATTAATCTTAACAATTATCATCATTTTCTTTGTTATTATCATCATTCTTAAGGCAGGACATTTCTGATGGGTTCATTGCGTGGGAAGTGCAGTCGTGTTAAGAAGAGAAACACCAGGGCTGGGACCATCATTTTTGTCAGCCGACGTTTCGGCTTAATATAAATACATTTTCAAGTCAATCTATTGGAAGGAAATCCAATTAAAACTTCGCAAAACCAAAAAGTCAACAAAACTGAATGACTAACACAGAAAGATACGTAAGAATTCTGCTAAAACGGAAAATAAATGGATAAAAATCAGTTTCCCACAAGTGCAAAAGGACGGAATTCCTTTACGCCTCATAGTATCTGCCATAATTAAATGCAGTTAACAACTAGCTGAATTCCTTTAAAGGATTCATTCCGCTTTGTCAAAGAAATTACCACTATTAGCTTGGATAAGTGCTGTATGGTTAGCTTTGATGTTGTTTCATTACTTACTAATATCCCATTGAAAGAAACAATAGATATTTCTATGAACAACGATTCAAATTGACGTAACAATCCAAGGTTTCCCGTACGGAAATTTAAGGAAGATGCTTAAACTGTCGGTCCAAGATTGACATTTTACTTTTAATAAACCACTGTGGTAATCTTCTATATTACGTCCGCCAAGCGGACATCGACGATTCGGTATCGTTGGATTCCTCTCACTGCCTACGATGCAAATTGCACGGAAACCCCCGTTAGCGACAAACTTGGCGCCAATAGCATGGGAGAGCATTGAGGATTCCAGGGAAAATGCGGGGTTAAATAACACAAATAATACACTAAATCGACAGTATACAATTACTTATCAGTGAATAACTTCATGTAATATATAATGCAGGAGGGGGGGGGGTCCGCCCACAACCCCCGCCCTGGAAGACAAAAAATCCACCACATTTATACAGCAGGACAGATCGTTACATAATTATAGAGGTATTGGATCATTCCCACAGAAGCAGAGTACTAACTTATGATATAGTCAGCATTGTATACTGAGAAATTGCAGTATAATCCAGATGAACAGCAGAGTGGTGCTGGTCCGCCCTCCTCGGCTGGTAGTGCGCAGCTCCCGAGGAGACACCGCTGGCCTCGGGAGTGGCGGTTATGTGAAATGATGGAATGGAATGAAATACATACACTGCTAAGATGCATATCAGAGTTAGCCACTAGTTGGCAGTAATAAGCCCTTTTAGTTACTGAACTGACTAAGTCGCCATCTGTTGCATAAAAACATCGATCGACTTTCCCTCCTGGAAACTACGAGATATGGGTTTTTAACAGGTATGGTACGGACCTGCCGCCATAGACGCCGCGATGGCCGAATGTTGAGGGTGTGCGTACTACGAGACGAACTTTGTGCGCGAGGTCGCCACCAGCCGCCTCCACCACCTTCAGCATCAGCTGAGCAGCCTCCCAGCCCTCAGCAGCATCGATCGATCAGGTTAATGCCTTACAAATCCTAGGTTATATAGTACAGTGCCCACTCCACATGTAGTTCGTGTGCGCTCTATCCTGCCATGCATATGCGGATTTTTTGTTTCCTCGGCGGGGGTAGGGGGGCGACAGCCCCTATGGGGGTCGAAGGGGGCGCATCCCCCTGCAGTGAATAATGATGTGAATTATCATCCTTATGTTGTGTGTGTTATATTATCAGTGTTATTTAACCCTGCATTTTCCCTGGAACCTTTCTTGCCCTCCCTTGCGCGGAAACGGGAGGTTTCCGCGCAATAAAAACCTGCATATTTGCATTGTAGGCAGTGAGAGGAATCTAACGATACCAAAATCGTCGATGTCCACTTAGCGGACGTAACATAGAAAATTACCGTCTTTATGAACACATCTAGCTTCCCAGATGTTATATTACAAAAAAAAAAAAAAAAAAAAAAAAAAAAAAAAAAAAAAAAAATAATATATATATATATATATATATATATATATATATATATATATATATATTATATATATGCTTTCCTCATATTCAGATCACTGAAACACGTTCCGGAAATCCTCGCTGCCTCAACTCGCAACACCCGAATATGAAATTCATTGCTGACGTACGGAAAAGGACGGAAAATTACATTTTGGGGGCATGGACATTCATCTTTCTGGAAACCGCTTTGGCATTTCAAAGTGCAGAAAAACACAAACGGAATCTGGTCAACACGCTCACCACTCGAACTGGACATACATGACTTCGGGACTTTTAGTCATCCTTAACCTCCTCTACAATAACGGCTTCCCCAAACATTTTACCGATACATACATCGGTAAATCTCAGAACATTATAAACAATAAACATTCCAACATTACGGTACCGAAGAAATTACTTTACTCTCCCATCATTAACAACAGACCACCCAGCCTCCAGTTAAAGCAGAAAGTACTCATATTATCAGTCAATTCTACCCGCATATCAAATTAAAGTTATTTTCAGAACAAAGAACACTATCCAAAATCTGTTCAAATTCAAAGATACAATACCAACTGAATTGTCCCAATATTGTCTTCAAACATGTGATAGTTGTAGGGTATCATAGATTTGGCAAAACCACCAAGCATCTCACAAGGACTGGATATTTCCAATCTAACTGGCATCCAAATGATCAAACCACCCTTTCCGGCAATCAGGGATCACGCAGATGACTGATCACCCTATACATCGCAAAGATTTCTCAGTCTTGGCAAGCACTCCTTACCACCAGCAACTCCTTATTATGGAGAGCATACTGACATCCATCCATAAACTAAGGCTCAGCAATCATGAAAGGTCTGCCCCACTGTTGTGGTTTTGAATCATGGTCTAGTGGCTGTAGGCAGTGCCCTTGTAGTTGTTTATTTTATTTTTCTTGTTCGTTCTGTTTTATTTTTTTCAAGTATTTTCCGTGTTAGTAGAATTCTTACGTTTCTTTCTGTATTAGTCATTTAATATGATGTTCACTTTTTTCCTTTGTTTACTTTAGCTTTATCCTGTAATGTTTTTATTGGCATATTTTGTTTTATTGTTAATAAGTCCCTTTTAAGGATTTTTAGATTATTCTATAGTAATCCATAAATTGCACTTTCTCCCAGTAGATTGGCTTGTTAATGAATTTATGTTAATCAATCGGAAAGATCGTCTAATATATACGATGGTCCAACCCCTGGTGTTTCTCTTCTTATTATAAGCATTGAGATCTTATTATCTTTATTATTATCATTAACATTAATGTCATCATTACAGTTACTATTGCTGTTATCTTTACGGTCATTATTGTTATCATTATTATCATAATCATCATTACAATAATCAATTAGTTTAACCATTATCATTACTATTATAATTACTATTATCACTATTAACTTTACCAAGGAGGTTATGTTTTTGGTAGCGTTAGTTTGTTCGTTGGTTAGCAGATCGGGCGAGGGTGTGAGGGTGGGTGTGGAAGGCGTGTGGGCGAGAGAGGGCGAGGGCGCGTGAGGGTGGATGTGGGCGGGCGACGATAAGCGAGGGCTGACATGGGCGGGCGAGGGCTGGCGAGGGCTGGCGTGGGCTGGCGTGGGGCGAGGGGCGTGTGGGGGCGAGGCGCGGGGGCGAGGGCGCGTGTGGGCGAGAGCGCGGGCGGGCGGGCGCGTATATCTCCCGATGGTTCCCATCAGAGCTGCGACCATATATTTTCACGCCCTTCTGGATCTTTTAGCAATTATTTGATATATATTGTGGCTTGCAGCAGGATTTATGGGGCAGTCTGTCATGCTGAAATTGTTGTCGCCTTCAGAAGAATGTCTGCGCCGCGGCGAGTCTCGCTGAGCGGATGTTGCGGGCGGTGTTGTGCGTCGGAAGGAAACCCGACGGTTCCATTCTTGCTGCTGTTGGCTTTGATGTTGTCTTAATCATTATTGGTATTATTTCTGTTTTTATCATAATAACCATCATCATTTTTCATTGCTATTGTTATTATTACTATTACTAACATTATTATCATTACTTCTGGTGTTATTATAATTTTCATTACCATTATCATCATTACCTTTATTATCACTGTTATGTTATCAGAATTACTTTTTATTGTTATCATTATTCTAGTAATATTTATCATTATTGGTATTATTAACATTATAATTTTTAACATTGTTAT
Source organism: Penaeus vannamei (assembly GCF_003789085.1). NCBI lineage: Eukaryota > Metazoa > Arthropoda > Malacostraca > Decapoda > Penaeidae > Penaeus > Penaeus vannamei. The sequence continues at coordinate 139,526 of NW_020870324.1, forward strand.
TGTTATCATTATTATTATTATCATTGTCCTCATATTTTTATATTAGTGTTATTATAATTATTGTTAACCTCATGTTGTAATATTAGTATTATTACCATTACTATTATTATTTATCATTATCATTATTTTACTTCCATGATCATTATTATCCTCATTAGTATTATCATTATCATTATTACCAGTGTTGCTATTACAATTTTTATCATCATTATCATCATTACTATTATCATTATTATTATTATTATTATTATTATTATTATTATTATTATTATCGTAATTATTATTATAATTATCCTTACTGGTTTTACCATTATCATTATCAATATTGTCATTGTTATTATTATTATCATTACTATTATTATCATTATTATTTTCCTCATATGTTAATAATAATATTATCATTGCTATTATTATCCTCATATTTTGGTATTAATAGTATCGTTATTATAATTATTTTTTTTTATTATTGTTAATATCATTATCATTATTGTTGTTGTTGTTGTTCTTATTACTATTATTTCTATTATTATCATTCCTTTTATTATTATCATTATTATTGTCATCGTTATTACTACAGTTATTATTATTATCATTATTTTATTCACTATTGTTGTTATTGATATTACCATTATTATTATCATTATTAACTTATTATTGTTATTATTGTGTGCTGTGCTGGCACAGCGGTAAGGTGCTTGTCTAGCAATCTTGGACCTGCGTTCAATCCCACGCCCGGCCAGTGAGTGGTATCCCCGGCCATTCCTTGCACACAGGGGGAGATTTGGGCAAAATAAAACAGACAGCATGTCACAGCAAAGAATATCCATTGTAACAAATGGAATTAAAACTAAATCTTTTAATCTTTTAATCTTTATTGATATCATTATCATTATCATTAATATTATTATCATTATTATTATCAACATATGTAATATGATCATTCTTATTTCTATTCTTATTCTTATTAGTGATATTATTACAGTTATTAATATTATAAATACTTTTATTAATCCTTATTATCATTGTTATCATTATCGTCACTATAATTAACTTATCTGTATATATATATATATATATATATATATATATATATATATATATATGTGTGTGTGTGTGTGTGTGTGTGTGTGTGTGTGTGTGTGTGTGTGTGTGTGAATGTATTTGCATGTACACTTATGCATCACTATACGTAGACATACAGTACAATCTTGCTATTTTCGATTTTATTTATGGACATATAACCTTTATTTCTTTTCTTTTCGAATTTATGGAAAGATCTTTCTTGAACTCGATAGCAAAGCTAAGGTTCGATCGCAAAACATTTTCTTTTTTATCATAAAAATTCCTGTGCATTCAGTCGTCATGCCAGGACGCCCTTGGCCTTGTCCGTCGTGGGGTTGCTGGCGTTGCATGATTTGCAATATGAAAGACAGAACTCGACTAATCTTCAGTCTCACTATGTGGGAAATTTGCATTCAATGTTACATTCTTAATTTCGTTTTAGTAATAAGCATGCCATGAAATTTCTTGAAAAACATATCACTGGATTTCTTTATAAACAAGAATGTCCAGACACGTGATTCAAGTCAAGGTTCATGGATGATTCACAGAAACCACTGGCGGATCTAAATAATTTTGAAGGGGGGGGGATGTCGGCCTACCCGAATTTGAAGATTTTATTCTGATCTCTTATTTTGACCTTCAGCTGTTGGAAGCTTTATTCCATCAATGTATTGCTTCTTCCAGTGCCCTCGGCAGACTGTGGACACCTGACCGATCCGAGTTTCACAAATGCGTCCAAACTCTTGAAAGGAAACGCACGTGGTCTGTGATCTGTTCCAATCTCTGGGACGCGAGCTTAGTCAGACAGGGACGAGGTTATCATCAATCGTTTGCAGTAACACGAACACATGCCGTCGTTTTAATTAGAAAATTGCATATTTAATTACATTCGACATTGTGTATATCTAGAAGTGTATATGCATACGCAAATTACATATATAATGGAAATATACATTTATAAAATTCTTTATGCACGTTACATATATGCAAATGCATAAATATATAATTTATGTCTATACACACACGGGTACATATATATCTATATATATATATATATATATATATATATATATATATATATATATATATATATATGTGTGTGTGTGTGTGTGTGTGTGTGTGTGTATTTATATACTATACATATATAAACATACATATATTTATACAGATTCATTTATATATACATAAGTATGCATAAATGCATGTGTGTGTGAATGTGTTTGTGTGTGTGTATATATGTGTTTATTTACGTATAAATGTATGTTATATATATATATATATATATATATATATATATATATATATATATATATATATATATATATATATATATATATATATCTACATATATATGCATATATATACATACATATGCACATATATATATATATATATATATATATATATATATATATATATATATATTTAATTACATATATAAATATATAATTATATGATATATATAGATATATTAGATATATAAATACGTATGTGTACAAATTGCATATATATTGGTGATCAGGGTTTGTGTAGTTTCCCTTAACTGTATGCCAGTACATGCTAATGGTGGTGTCTAAAAGTATAATGTCTCCACTTTTATGAAGGAGAACATCTCGAATCCAAAAACGAAAAGCTCCTTCACAAGCTGTTTCGAAGGACACCGTCCGTACATACGTCCTGGTTGTTGCGAATGCAGTATTATCTGCAATGTTTACTTTGCATGAACTGCAATATATCGGTGAAAGGTTCTCTCAGCATTTACTTAGCCTGGAGAAATACCTACTCATCTAGCATCATATTGAACTAATATAAGAGGAAATACACGAATAAGGAAAACCCCGACAATTGGAAATATACTTATATGCAAATATCATTTATATGTATTACACATATATGTATTTATGTATGCATATATATGTAGTGTATATATTTATACAAATACGTTGTGTGTATCTATATATGTATGCATATAAATGTACACATATAATGTTTATACATATATACATATGTTTTTATATAATGTTTATAAATACATATGCATATGTGTGTGTGTGCACGTGTCTATATATATATATATATATATATATATATATATATATATATATATATATATATATATATATATATATATATATATATATATTATATATATATATATATATATATATATATATATATATATATATATTCTTTTGCAATGCCTCTTTTCGAGAGAAGGGCACTACAAGGTTATAATCGCTTCAGTAGGTGCTGTTAAGTCATTGAGATGCTAAAGTGTAGAAGAGTATGCTTCTAACTGGAAGTTTTTGCCCATGTTTAAAGTGTGGTGGAACAGGTCGGGGTCCTTGTGAGATTTGGGGGACGTAACCCCTCTGGCCCCTGCCATCTACGGCCTAGTGACCCCTAGATCTGGGAAACCTCGATATTAAGGTCTAGATATTTCGGGCCTGGCGCTGGGGTCTAGCGAGAGACAATGCAAATGGTAGGAGAAAAGTGACGAAATTTGCACCAGTGTTCATTGGCTAGCATGCAAATGCTTCTTCATAGTGGATCGCCATGGCACTGAACGGTCGGCTTCAAAGCCGGCATCGAAAATCTGAAATAATTCTCACAACTATAAATAATAGCTTGTATTCAACGAAGTCGATTCATTATCACAGCTGACATAAAGCTGCGTTTTTGTACTCTTTTCTTCGACCACATCAGTTGGGGTAAAAAACAAAGCAAGAAGAAAAGTCTTTTTGTGGTATCATTTTTTTTTTTATTTTACTTTTTTTCAAAAGACCAAACTGGATCAATGAATCCTTCTAGTGCCCTGAAAACGTATCACGTGACCACAGCAGGACTGGTGAAGTCAGTTCATGACGTCATGTGCTTCCTTGCATATATAAGCTTGCGGGCACATTTGTATCTCACACCTCTTGTTGCTTACGCCAAGGTGAGTCATATCACGACACAGGTAAGCCATGAGTGTGGTGACTTTTCGGGAATGGACTGGAGTTCATGTATTTTAGCGTCGATGTTGCTTTGTGCAAGACACTCGATGGAAAAGTCTTTGATCTGCATTAGCAATAATATCCTCTCACCTTTCACGAATTTTTCAACCCACAGACTTACTTCCACCATGAAGACATTGACGATCCTGCTGCTGGCGGCAGTCGCTGTAGTCGCGAGCGGAATGATAAGCGACCATAGCATAATCGACCGCGCTTTCATTGTAGGTGCGTCAGTCATCGGCGAACACGATGAGAACATTTTCAAAGCAGATACGACTACTGGCGAATGCCTTTAGCTTTTCCTTTTGGATGAATTCAGATTTCCACCACTTCTTTCCAGCCGAATCGCAATGCACGGAGATTGTTTTGCCATCCGACGACGAAATGATTAGCATTAAAGGAAAAATGAAGGAGTGTCTAGAAAATGAAGGTCACGCCCATCTGAGTAAGATTTTATTACTATTTTTCCCAAATGGACAAAATGGAGGTTATATTACAGCCATTTCAGAACTTTATTCAATATTTCTAAAGATATTATTGCATGAAATTTCTCTGCGGACTAGTTACTGATCGCCTTTCTCTGGCCTTGGACAGCTTCACACCCTGCCTTGGCTGCCGACGAGAGACCCCACCTAAAGCACGCTCTGTGCCTCAGCGAAGGACTCAAAAATATCCCAGACGAAAGCCGGAGAAATGTGTCGCTGTGCACCTTAGGAGATCTTGGAGTCCTGGTACGTGTATCTTTACACACGAGTTAGGTGCGAACTACTCGCACTGAAATTCAGTATATACTTCAACCATCTTAGCTTCCTCATGCTGTTTTTGTAGAGGAACCCTTTGCTGTCTTTTTCTTCAGGATGGCGAGAAGGTCAACGTAACTAAGATCTTGGAAATTATGTGGACGAAGCTTAATGCAACAGAATCTTTGGAAGCAAAAGAGTTCTTATCTACAGCCCTTTCCAACCTGTCTGAGGAACCCATAGAAGCTGACGTGAGTATAAGGGTTGTATTTCTTGAGTCGACGCTTTTGTGAATTCACTTAATATTTACATTTCTCTTCAAGTGCATGATTTTTCTCATCCGAGCTCCTGCCTTTCAGCTTTTACATTTGATCGAGCTCAAGAAGTCCCTAATAACCTCATGCGTTATGAACGTGGTTTTCAACTTAGTCGAAGAGGAACTGTTATGGTACTGTCCTGGCCAACTTTGGCTTGATTCATTCAAATGATACCCTAATAAGGCAACACACCAAACCTATAAACAATGCGCTCAACAAATCCTACATCTTGGTTTCCTATGTTACCCCAAAATAAAGACTGCAGCATATATATGTATTCCTTTATAATTTGATGCCTTCATTGGTATTTCAAACTGCATACCCAGAAGGGAATGGCATTCCCTCGAGGGTGACGGCAACCGCTTGCCAAGGGAAAGCCCCAAAGGAAGGCCTCGCCTTTTAATCATGGGGTTCATGATGAATATTAAAAACACTCTACCGTGTGTTTATACTATGGTACAAAAACCTATAATTTATTTAACCGTTTCGGAATCCTCCTCATCCATCTCGGGTCTGAGGGGAAGAGGAAAAAGTATAATTCAGAGAAAAAGAGAGGCAACATGGGGCAGGTGAGGGCAGGAGAGTGTAAGTGAAGGGAGGTCAAGTCAGATCGAAGGATCAGGCGGTTTATGTGAAGGCTGGCCTGAATACGGGAGAAAGCAGACGATGTGGGAAGAAAGGACTATCGGCAGAAAAAAAAATTAAAAACGCTGTTCAAGTTTAAATTGGGCAGGAGTCGTAAAAGGTACACCTCGCCCTGGATAACGCGACGTCGAAAACAGGGCGAGTGTAGCCGAGTTTGGAGAACATACGACGTAGGAAATCGAACTCTCCATCCAGGTACTGGGGGTCACAGATGTGGAGAGTGTGGAAAAACAGCGAAATAGCAACACCTCTTTTCACATGAAGTGGATGGTGCGGGAAGTGTGCATATATTTTGGATGGATTTCCTGTATATTTAGAAGTCTGTGTGGAATCGAATTCCTTTTCCTTTGAGGGTCACTTCAACTCTCAGACATTCGGTGTTGCCATGTGCTCTCCTTTATATCTCCAGTCATGGTAAACCTGTACATGGAGTTCATCGAGTCGGAGCTTTTCCCTTCTATCTCTCTTCATCTTTCAGTTTGGGTGAGGTATATCGACGACGGTTTTGCTCTCTGGCCTCATGACCACACCACACCTTCCCTCCTTCCTATGATAAGCAGTATTTTGGCGAGACAGGCGTCAGTCTCGCTGAGCGTATCTTTCAACATAAATACGCTGTATCCAGGGGACATAACAATGCCCACTTCTGCCATCAGTGGGACACAGGCCATCAGTTGGATTGGTCAGCAATTTAAACAGGTTTTCTCCAGCCGATAGTTTCCTCATTTTCCACCTTCGCATTCTCCTGTATGCCAGTCACTTTTCGCTTAGACAGCCTTATCCTTCGACCTGACCTTACCTCCCTTGGCTTCCGTTCTCTTGTCCTCACCTGCCCCGCGTTCACTGCGTTGCCTCTCCTTTCTCTCTCTAATACTCCCTCTTCCCTCTTCCCCTTGCCTCCAGGCTAGTACAGTGGTAACGTGTAGGCCTCTCATCTGAGAGGTCGGCGGTTCGCACCCCGACCAGGCGCGAGAAGTTGCAATTGTCGCCGGGAGGTTACGGCTGTGGCTGGGCACCACGGCGAGTAAGGACTAAGCTCTGTCGCGTCAGCAGTTCAGTTCAGTTAGATTTGCGAAGCCATGCTTCGCCTGGGCCTTTTCTCTGGAGTGGCCTTCTTGTGTCAACTATTTCTAGTTAAGTCATGTGTTTTCTTTGAACTGTAAGCTTATCGTGGTGGCTGAATTGCGAGCAAGCGATCCAGCTGACAGATTGTATTACATTATTATATTACATTATAGCTACAGATATTCCACTGTAGAATGCTTAGATTGTGTGCTATGATTGTTACTCAGAGTCACTTACATCATACTCGTCTCCAGCTTCAGAAGCCCCAGTGCTAGTGGCATCTGATATGTAAAGATCCTCGTTGATTGGGGATCGTACACCTTCTTCCAAGTGGTTTGGCACTCTGGTTACGGGTCTACCGGGAGAAGTAGAGCCTAGATTAGAGGTGCTACCTCGAGTCAAGGGAACAGATCTGTACAGACTCGGCCTGTAGTGAGGGCATCCGCTGCACAGTTTCAGTCTGGTCTGACAAACTAGCTGGAGGTTTCACTTGCTGTGTCTCCCGAAGCTAGCCTGCTATTCGAGGATTTAGGGAGGGGAGTGCGGCTCTGCTTCGGTTTGGAGACTTCGAGCTTCCTCCCCTTCAGGGCTGAACAGTCTGGGTCATTGCCATCATGGCGACCTGGACTGTTTTCTCCGTCTCACTGGTCTCCCAAGGCTGTTCCTACTGCAGAAACTATAGCAATTAACAGGAGAGTCATATCCTTCTCGTCGAAGAAAAGGTTATCGTCTGCTGGGGGACCTTTGCTGTGGCCTTTGAACCTTTTTTCTTTAGGTTCTTTTTCTTAGCACTAGCAAGCCTGGGGAATTCCTCTGGATTGGAGGTACCTGGCTTTGGCTGGGAGATATTTCCTTCTTTAGGAGGTCGGGGAGTTTTTTCCCTTTTGTTCTGTCCCCAGATAAAGGTGCATGGGGCCGCTGGGGTGAAGTCAGGACTTTTTGGCTTGTTCCTGCTTTTTGAGGACTGCCTGTTTCCTGACAGAGCAAGCCAGGCTCCAGGCACATGCTTCTTGGCACAGTTTGGACACTTGGCAATTGTATCCTTCTGGCCATCTTTGTGTGCCTTGATACACACTTCTGTTTCATGTGCCTTGCTGCACACACCACATTTGGCTTTGGCCTTGCAGTTGGCCTGGTGGTGCCCAAATTTTTGGCACGTGAAACAGCTCAAGGGCTCTGGCACATATGTTCTAAGCTTATATGAGCCCCAGTTACCCAGATCAAGGATGGTGATTGGGGCTCCCTTGAGGGTGGTCAGGACTTGCCTGGTTGGGGACTTGAGGGAAGCCTCCACCACTTGAGGGAGAGATGTGATTATCTCCACGTCAAACCCTATTGGAAAAACCAAGTAGCACCATCTTGGTTCTTTTCTCTTGGGAGGTCAGTGGTGAGATACACACACTTTTCTCCCATCTTTGAGCACCTTAGTTTCCTGCAGGAAACTCAGGGTGCCTTCGTCTCTGGCAATTCGGATTGAGAGGCGGATTTGCCTTCCTTTTCCAAGTTTTCAGGCTTCTTTGGTACCTTAACGTGTGTAAAGTGGTTTGGGGTGGGTTCAGACTCTCCCTCAAAGTCTGTTTCCTCCCTGTGTCGCCTCGCACCTCCCTTTTGATGGGGTTTAAGGCTTTTGGTTGTGGGGCAGCCTTGGTTAATTCCATACTGTGGTCGTTATCGTTTTGATCAGTCCGAGGGGGGTTGTGTTTGAGTAAGCCATATGATTTTAGCTTTCGCTCAGCCTCACGCAGCCCCACCCACCACGGAGTCCAACAAGGGGAAGCTGTATGTTAGAGCACATTCTCTAACAACTACATGTGCTAACGTGAGGGTATACGCAGCCACTGGGTTGTTTGTGGGACGGCGTTCACGGGACCTGTGTGAGGCCAAACAACACAGCGACTGCTTGACCCTAGTTTCCTGTCGTGAGGCCAGCCGATTGACCTGACCAGGCCGATCAGGCCGCCTGTCTTGCTGGAATAGAGAACCAAAGAGGCTTGTTGCTAGCCGCAGGGCGTACTCATTCACGGCATCGTTCAAACTCCAGGACTCCCGTCTCCTCAGCGAACAGGGCTGCCATGCACGGCAAACGCATGGGTAGGTCATAATGTAGTGAGCTGTGGCTCTTACTGCCTGACGACCCACACCACGCTCAGCATCAACGGAACCCCCCTAAGAAGCCCGAGAAAAGAAAACCAATTTTGGACCAGGGCGTGAGGATCCTGATGCAGGCCCTACGGAGGCGCTGCAGAGGGGTGTACCTGACGGAGGCGCTGCGGGAGGACGATGGCGACGCCTGGGCATTTTCTTACAAATTGCGAGGAAAGATGGCCAGTATTACGAGCCGACGACGCCCGATTTCCTGCTCGAGGCCTGTGAAGGATTTCGTCGGAAGGTCGCCCTGGAAAATACGTATTTGGCAAGATGGCGCCCAAAATGGCGACGGACAAGAGGTTGAGGAAAATATATGTTCTCTCTTTTTATGTTCTTAATGTTTTATGTATTTTACTGTAAAGAACCTCCTTTTATTTTTCGATTAATGCGGCAATCTTTCTATTAATTTGTATTTTAAAGTATTCACTCATTAAGGCAGACGACATTTTCCAGTAAAAGAGTCTTGNTGAATGGCCTGAAAATGAAATATTCTGACGTACCATCACTGATTCCTCATGAGGTCCATTATCAAAGTCCTATAATGGGCAGCTTGAACTTGGAATCCTTGCAGGGAAATCAGACGATTTTCCCTGATCATGATCCCTTGTTGGCATACATAGACTGGGTTATATGAAGCTGTAAGGTATTGCAGTTCCCCATAACGTATGCATTCCTGACAGTTCCATTGGATCAGGGTATCCAGCAGCAGAAGCCCCTATGAATGTAGTGGCTGTCATCACTGAGGGCCTCGGGAGTCTTGTCTGATACCTCCAAAGACCTTACTTTGAGAGGAGTCCTTTTGACAGGCTCAGGATTTTCTTGGCCTGGGCAAAGGGTGGACCTGAGCCTTTGGTTCAGGGGCATTCTGTCTAGCAACAGAGGGCCCTGTGTATGTGGTGGCAGTAGGAGCTGTCACCATTAAGGTCTCTGAAGCATTCCAGACGGCTCCAAAGACCTTACTTTGGG
>NW_020870324.1:154464-156907 GCF_003789085.1 Penaeus vannamei
TCTTCTCTTCTCTCTTTATTTAATCTCTCTCTTTTTTCTTCTCTCTCTCTATAATATAGTATATCTATTATATATATATATAGTATAATTATATATATTATATATATATATATACATACATCACAGATCTCTACGCTCGCTAGTATGCTGGTTTTTCATGCAGTACACACACACACGACAGCTTAACGCGAAAATGGGTGGACTACACACCCACATCACAACAATACGACACACACAAACAACACACATTATATATACTATAAACCTATATATATATATTATAATTTATAATAAAGGTATATATTTAATATATATAATATATGTATTATATATATATATATTTATATACATATATTCTAAATTATATATATATATATATTGGCATACTACTATACATTTGATTTTATATATAGTAATCAGATTATATTATCATATATATAATGAACTATATTATTATATATATTATACGGTATTATATAATGGAATAATGTGCATAAATAAGTACTATTACATATGTTATTGTGTGTGGTTTATATATATAGATAATATAAACTATATATGTATATATATTAACATATTTATTATTTATTTTATTTATGATTTACTAATTTAATATATACCTATACCTTTTATATTATTATATTATATATTAGTATTAAATATATATATATTAATATATATATTCACTATACGGTATATGTGTGTGTGTAGCGAATATATACATAATTTTTATTATATGATAATTAAAATATAATCACTATTATAAAATATAGATATTATTATATATATATATATTATATTATATATAATACATACATATGTTATATTTTGCTTATATGTACATAATATGTATATATTAAGGCGTGTAGTGAGTATATATATAGGTAACTATATATAGTATATATTATATATACTATTATATAATATAATATTGATAGTATAATAGCCGAGTATGATCTGTTCCAGCCGTGCGCATTACCGTCCGCGGTACGAGGAGGAATCAGAGCATCGGGTCTCTTTTGGTGGGGTCTTACGAGGACACCCGTCGACAAAATATTGCTAATACTATGATAGATATATAACTATTTATATACATATATGTATTTTAGTATACCTAATTATTAATCATGTATATACATATAATCATATAATATAACATATTGAATATACTATTACAGGGAGGTATGATAATTGATAATTAACTACATACAACATTGGATAATAACATTAATATACATTATTACATAGTAATGTATATCTTGTTTGGGCGTGCCTTGGGGTGTCAGAGCATTATATCGTTTGGCCCGGTGCCCCTTGGGGTCTCACATAATTTTGCTCCGTGCCTTGGGGTCTCACATAATCTTTGTGCCCCCACATTGGGTGTCACATAATCTTTGCCCGGTGCCGCTTGGGGTCTCACATCTACCCCCCAATAAACCCTCCAGCAAAGATCCCTTTCATTCGCCTGCTCTACGCCCCAACCTCTCACGTTCACATCTGGTGGCAGCGATGGAAGAACTTCACAACGCCGATGAACGGTCCTGTTACCAAAATAAGTTCTTGCCAAAGTGCCTCCTCGCTTCCCTTATCGTCCAGCCATCGCTAACAAGTCCTCTTCTGATCCACGCGATCCACATCATGTTCTGCCCACTACTGCATGTGCTGCTTCTAACGTAGTCGCTGAAGAGATGTATTCTCGCACCTGTAACGCCGCACTCGCCAATCTGGTTCAGCTGCTCTCACAAGTCTTCACGAACCTTTGTCAGCACAATCATGAAGGCGCCCTTCTACTCAGCACCACCAATAGTCCTCGCTTTCTACCATAGGTAAGTGTACTCATTAGTGGCCAGATTAACTACTGCTCTCCCTTTGCCCCCACACCTTACATATGAGTTGCTCTTTCCTAACGAACACACTACTAACTCTGTATTACAAAATTCCTCACTGTTCACCTTTGTTTAAATACACAAACAAGCAAACGAAGTCACACTCTGATATCAGACCCGTGACAAACCTTCACCTCACGCCCCATTCCCCTGCCTTAACCATCCTTCAACTGGAATGATATTATTGTATTATTTATGTTTTCAGTCTATCATAATATCTGTCCTCACATTGCACAGTTTTTAGTATGTTTTTTTTTTTTCAATAACTACTTGTCGAATTATTCAATTATTATATATTTCCGTTTTTCCCGCCGATATTATTCATTGTTTATTCATTATTCATTAAATTATTCATTATTGTTTCTTACACTTTATGTGGTATGTTTGTTAGCAGTTACTTCGTTACGGCTTGCGTCGTCACTTGCATTCTGTGAATATATCCATATCGTTGTATTCTTTTGAAACGTCACTTTCATTTTACTTACCGCTCTAATCTATCTATCTATATATATAGATAAATATATATATATATATATATATATATATATATATATAGA
>NW_020870324.1:157469-169969 GCF_003789085.1 Penaeus vannamei
TCACTCTCGGGCTCTGCGACATTAACCTCCCAATTAAAAAAACTCCTCAATGCAAAGTCCCCTTTCATTCACCACCACCTCCACGCCCCCCTAAACTCTTACGTTGACAGGAAGAAGTGAGAGGGAGAAGGAGAAGGAGTAGGAGGAAGGGGAAAAGGAAGAGGAGAAGGCTAAAGAGAAAGGGGAAGATAAAAAGTAAAGGGCTAAGGGAGAAGAGAATTAGAAAGAGAAAGAAGAAACGTAGGAGGAAAAGGAGGAAGAAGGCAGAAAAGGAAAGATCAAGAGGAGAAGTAGGAGCAGATAAAGGAAGAGAGGCAAAAAGAGAAAGGAGAAAGGAAAAGTAGGAACAGGAAAAGTAATAGAAGCAGAAAGAGAAGAAGAGGAAAAGTATGAGAAGAAAGAGGAATAGAAGCAGAAAGAGAAGAAGAAGAGGAAAAGTAAGAACAAATAAAGGAAAAAGGCAAAAAAGAGACGAAAAAGAAGAGGAGGAGGAAAGTAGGAACAAATAAAGGAAGAAAGACTAAAAGAGGAGAAAAAGAAGAGGAAACGTAGAAGCAGAAAGAGAAGGAGAGGAAAAGCAGGAGCAGAAAGAGAAGAAGAAGAGGAAGAGGAGAAGAAGCAGAAAGAGAAGAAGAAGGACAGGAAAAGCAGGAGCAGAAAGAAAAGAACATAAAAAAACAGTAGCAGAAAGAGAAGAAGAAGAAGAAGAAGAATAGAATCAGAAAGAGAAGAAGAAGAGGAACAAAGCAAAAGAGAAGGAAGAAGAGGAAGAAGAATAGAAGCAGAGAGAAGAAAGAAAGAATAAGAATCAGAAAGAGAAGAAGAAAAGGAGGAAAAGCAGGAGCAGAAAGATGAGAATGAGCGTGGGTCGCGCGGGGCTCTGTTGTCCTGCGAGAGACATCTTCCCACTTGTTCCAAATTGTCCCGTGGGGGAGAGGGGGAGGAGGGGGAGGGAGGAGGAGGAGGAGGAGAATCAGCCTCCCCTGATTCGCCTCCTCCTCCTCTTCCTATTCTTCCTCCTCCTTCTCTCCTCTTCCTTTTCCTCATCATCATTCTTTCTCTCCCTATCTTCTTCCTCTCTTCCTCCTTCTCCTCCGCCTTCCCCTCCTCCTCCTCCCCTCCTTCCTCCCCTCTCCTCTTCTTCTTCTTCTTCTCCTCCTTCTCCTCCTCTTCTCCTCCTCTCCTCCTCCTCCTCTTCCCCTTCCTCCTCCCTCCTCTCATAAGATATAAATGGCCTCAAGGGACAGATAATTGCTTTCCAAATGTGGTGTCTTCTTGTGGTGGTGATTTTTTTTTTTTTTTTTTTTTTTTGTACATACCTGGGCGTGTATTTTACTTGCTTTTTTTTTTATCTGGTCGTGTATTTTTTTGTGTGTGACTATGTTGGTCTTGTGTGTGTGTGTGTATGCGTGTGGTGTGTTTTGGGTTTGTGTGTGTGTGTGTGTTTGGGTTTTGGGTGTGTGTGTGTGTTTGTGTTTGTTTTGTGTTTGTGTGTGTGTGTTGTGTGTGTGTGTGTGTGTGTGTGTGTGTGTGTGTGTGGTGTGTGTGTGTGTGTGTGTTGTGTGTGTGTGTGTGTGTGTGTGTGGTGTGTGTTGTGTGTGTGTGTGTGTGTTTGGGTTTGTGTGTGTGTGTGTGTGTGGTGGCTTACGTGTATACGTATTTACACATACCTGTGCGCTTGTGTGCGTCTCTACGATTCCTTACAGTGACTAAAAAATAAGAAAAAAAAAAACAAATCCAAAAAAAATCCCATAAAATTTTATTTCCAAAATTCCAACTTCCAGTCGCTTAATCAACCAAAATATATTTTCATTAATACCCGGAAAATACGAAAAGGAATATTACTTTCTGACGGATATTTCGAATACATGTTTTCGTCACTTTCTTCCCTGAAATCTTGTTCTGGAAAGTGGATAACTTCGCAAAAAATATTTCGGATATCCTTTTGTTATTATTTTGATTATAATTGTTGTCATTTTCGTCATTGCTCATTTTCCTTATTCCCATTTTCATTATCATTACTATTATCATCATTGTTATCATTATTGCTGTTTTTTCGTTATTATCATTACTGTTATTATTGTCAATATCATTATCATCATTATCATTAGTATTACTATCATTATTGTGATGAGGATGATAATGATTATTGTGTTGATAATAAAGATTATTATTATTATCATTATTTCCGTTACTATTATCATTATTATAACTTTCATTATTATTATAATGATAATGATGATATTTTATTATCATTATCATTATTATGATTATTATCTATTATTATTATCATTATTATCATTATTAACATTATTGTTATTGTTATTACATTATCATGTATTATTGTTATTATTATCATTATCATTACTGTTAATCATTATCATCATCATTACTATTACTATTATAACTTTATTATATACTATTACTGTTGTTGTTATTATTACTATTATCATTATTATCATTATCATAACTGATTATCATCATTATCATCATTACTATAATCATTATAATCATCAGTATCATTATTATCATAATATATTATGATTATATTATATTATTATTATCATTATTGTCATTATCATTATCATTATCATCATTATTATCATCATCATGGCTATTATCATATTTCTTATCGTTATCATCATTGCTATCGTTGTTATTGTTGTTGTTTGCTGTTTATTGTTATTCATTATTATTTTTGGTTACATCATTTTTATTATCGTTACTATTAATGCTATTATTACTACTCTCACTATAGCTGTTATTATCATTATTATTATAATTTACTTTTATCATTACCATACTATTATCATCATTATTATTATTGTTATAATCAATTAACTATAATTATTATCATTATATCATAATTATGATACAAACATCATTAATTTATTATGTTACTATCATTATCATTATCATCATTAATATTTTCATTATCATTTCATTTTCATCATTATCACTATCATTATCTTTATGTTATTACATCATTATCATCATTACTATCATTATCATTAATTATCACTTTTCATTATCATTATCATTATCATTATTTCATTATTCATCATTAATCATTATCATTATCATTACTATTATTGTTACCATATAATTATCATATCATTATTATCATTTAGTATCGTTATAATCATATCTTTGTAATGTTTGTGTCTGTGTGTGTTTATACAGCTGTTTCGTATCTTATCCTTTGCGTTAGATACAACATAAAAATTATTAATTGAAATAGCCTATTAATAATTATGTTCTATTAATGAAAAGGCGATTTGGAAACCGTTTACCTTAACCTGTCGCGCAAAACCCGCCTCTACGCCAACTTTTACGGTGATAAATACTATTTTCGAATTCAATATCCTTCTCGTTTATTAAATCTTACATCCTCTTTCACTGCGCCAGATGAGGACAATGCTCGAGTCTTATATTCCTTTTAAAGGGATATATAAGACTTTTTTTCTAAAGAACGTTGACGAAAAAAAATGTCGGATCTCTTTCACTTCCCTCTCCTCATCCCCTTCTCTGCCTCTCTCCTCTCTCCCCTCTCCCCTTCCCTCATTCCTCCTGACCTTCCCTCCCTCCTCCCTCTCCCTCCCTCCCTCCCTCCTCCCCCTCCTCCCTCCCTCCCCCCTCCCATTTCCACGCACACACACACACGCACACACACACACACACATATTTCGGACGAGAATCGCTTGGGAAATCTACAAGCATTTTGAATAGAAGTCTTAGGACGCCTTCTCCCCCCCCCTCCCCCTCCCCCCCAACACCTCCCACCCCACCCTCCACCACTCCTCTTTCATCCCCTCCCCCTTCTCTTCTTCCTCTCCCTTCCCTACCACTCCCCTCTAGATGATAATACTTCTTCTGGTATTAGTAAGGGCGGTTTTTATATAGGGACAACACGTACGGATCGTCTCTATGGAAAAGGTTGGTCGGTGACAATGGTTTGGGTTGAAGAAGAAGACGGGAGGAGGGGGGGTGAGTGGCTAGGGGGAGGGGGATAGGATAGACCAGGAGAGAAAGAGAGAGAAAAGAGAAATGAGGGAGAGAAGGAGAAATAAAGGAAAATCAAGATAAAACCGGGAGATGCAATGATACGTTGATGTAGCGATGGTCCGAGATGCCGGGGATTCAAGTTGGTGACGGGTCAAGCTGATGAGGGATTCAAGCTGGTGGATATGTCAAGGTTGTTGAAGCTGACTTGATGATGACTTAAGCTTTGATGACCGAAGCTTTGATGACCGAAGCTGGTAATGACTTAAGCTTTGATGACCCAAGCTGGTAATGACTTAAGGTTTGATGACTTAAGCTTTGATGACCGAAGCTGGTGATGACTTCAGCTTTGATGACTTAAGCTTGCTGACAAGCTGGTGATGACTTAAGCTGGTGATGACTTTAGCTTTGATGACTTAAGCTTTGATGACTTAAGCTTTGATGACCCAAGCTAGTGATGACTCAAATATCTGATGATATTTGAAATCGGTGGTAACTGAAGCTGATGATGATCCAAGCTCAGCTCTGACGCCTCAAGCTGATGATGAATCAAGCTGATGTTGACTTAGGCTCTCATGACTGAAGCCGATAAACTCCCACAACACAACATCAGCTTAGCCTAATGGCTCACTAAGAACCCAATGTATCGCGACGTCGAGAGAGAGAGAAGAAATTACATCGTTTCTCTCTCTATCTCTCTCTCTCTCTTTCTCTCTTTCTCTCTCTCTCCTCTCTCTCTCTCTTCTCTCTCTCTCTCTTCTCTCTCTCTCTCTCTCTCTCTCTCTCTCTCTCTCTCTCTCTCTCTCTCTCTCTCTCTCTCTCTCTCTCTCTCCCCCTCCTTCTCTCTCTCTCTCTCCCTCTTTCTATCTTTATCTATCTATCTATCTATCTATATCTATCTATAGCACAGGTGGTCGAGGTGACGAACTCTCGAACGACAACAGCCAGCTCTGGTCGTCGCGTCCCCACCCCCCTCCTCGGGCGACTCGACTCCCGACTCGTGTGACTCCCTCGTCCCGACTCGTCTTGGGTCGTCCTCGGGCTCGTTACCATTCGCCTCATTTGCATATCCATGATCTTCACTTAAAACGGCATCAGCAGGATCTCGATGACAGGGAGGGAGGGGAGGGGAGGTGGAGGGAGGGAGGGGGGAGAGGGGAGTGGGTGGGAGGAAGAGAGGGAGAGGGAGGTGGGAGGGTGGAAGGGAGGGGGGAGGGGGGAGAGGGAGAGAGAGAGTGGGAGGGAGAGGGAGAGAGGAAGGGAGGAGGAAGGGATTAAAGGAGAGGATGGAGGAGTAAACAGAGGCTCGAAGGGAGAGTAAGAGAGAGAGAGAGAGAGAGATCACAAATCCAGACAACGAGGCAACGACCGTAAGCGCTCAAACAACCTCAGCGTCCTCCCGTGCTGCTGACTTCGCTGAGGTCGAAGCACACCCTCTCCTCCACCATCACCCCCCCCCCCCAGCTACCCATCCACCTCGAACGAGACTAAGACCGTTATCTTTGCTTCCCTCTCCGTCGTCGCCCTCTCCGCTCCCCCTCCCTCTCCTTCTCCCCTCCCCCTCCCTCTCCTTCTCTCCGCCTCCCTCTCTCCTCTCCGCTTCCCTCTCCCTCTCCCTCTCCCTCTCCCTCTCCCTCTCCTCTCCCTCTCCTCTCCCTCTCTCCCCCTCTCTCCCCCCTCTCCCCCTCCCTTTCCGCCTCCCACTCCGCCTCCCTCTCTCCCTCCCTCTCCTCCTCCCTCTCCGCCTCCCTCTCCTCTCCGCCTCCCTCCCCCTCCCTCTCCGCCTCCCTCTTCCGCCTCCCTCTCTCCCTCCCTTTCCATCTCCCTCTCCCCCTCCCTCTTTCCTTCCCCACCGCCTCCCTCTCCCCTCCCACTCCCCCTCCCTCTCCCCTCCCACTCCCTCTCCCTCTCCGCCTCCCCTCTCCCTCTCCGCTCCCTCTCCTCTCCGCCTCCCTCTCTTTCCCCCTTCCCTCTCCCGCCTCCCTCTCCTCCGCCTCCCTCGCCGTCGCCGCTCGAGGGGAAATAATACGATAGGGTGATCAGGGTCCTAAATTGAGTCCCGGTCGATCCCTCTTTATAAAGTGTAAAGACTATCTGGGGCGTCGGAGTTTCCCTGCAGAGGAAGGGAGGAGGAAGGGAGGAAGGAGGTGGAGGGAGGAAGGAGATTGAAGAGGAGAAGGAGGAAGGGGGAGGAGAAGAGGGAGAGCAGGAGGAAGGGGAAGAGGAGAGTAGGAGGAAGGAGGAAGAAGGAGAGTAGGAGGAAGGAGGTGAAGGGAGGAAAGGAGGGAAGGAGTAAGGGAAAGGAAGGGGGAGGGAGGAAGAGGGGAAGAGAAGGAAGAAAGTGGGGGAAGGGAGGAAGGAGGGAGGGAGGAAGAGTGGGGAGAGGAAGGGAGGAGGAAGAGGGGAAGGAGGTGGAGGGAGGAGAGAAGGAAAGAAAGAGAAAGGAAGGAGTGGAGAGGGGAAAGAGGGAAAGGGGAGAGGGGGATGAAGAGGTAAAGGAAAGGGAAGGGAAAAATGGGGAAAAGAGCGGATGGAGGAGAGGGGAAGAGAAGGAAGAAAAGGGAGTAGAATCTAGAAGGGAGGAGTAAAAGGGAAGGTAAGAGAAAGAGGAGATAAGAAAAGAAGAGAAAAAAGTAGGAAAGAAGACGGAAGAAAGTTAAGGAAGGAGGAAGAACAAAAATGGAAGGAAGAAGGAATGGGAAAGAAAAAAATATAAGAAAAAGGGGAGGGGAGAGAAGAATGAAAATAGGAGAAATGAGAAAAAAAGAGAGAAACAAGAGAGAAGACATAAGAGAAAATGTAGATGAAAAGGGAAAGTGTAATCTAAGCAACAGCCAGTCGAAGGCACGTTCCAACAAGCGAATCACACCGACCTCTTCGTCATGCGCTAAGACCAAGTTCTTCTAAAAATTCGAAATCTACTCGGTGAGATGCCAAATGCCGCTGGTGAACGCTCGTCTGTACGAATTACAGAAATATTGGAGCTTGTTTTTTATTGGTTTACAGTCGAATGAGGGACGATTCTAAGCTCTATGTTGCTAGAATATAAGGTGGATTTTTTTTTTTTTTTTTTTTTTTTTTTTTTTTTTTTTTTTTTTTTTTTTTTTGCCTTTGCCGCCGGAGCACCGAAGCCCAGAGGCCATGGCGTTTGTTTGAGTCACTGAGAATATTTACCATTTTCTGTGTCTGTCATTTTTTGTTTGTCATTAGTAGGCAAGAGGATGGTGCTAGATATATGTCAGCGAAAAGTTGAGAGACTGGTAATACAGAGCTAACAGATCGGTAATATAAGATATTCCGTTGTTTGTGGAAAGGAAACAATTTGGCCATGTAAAAAGATATCAGATTGATAGTGGAAAGATGTGTTGAACAGAAAGGTAGTGTTTAAGGCGAAAATGACGTAATTTCGCATAATTCCTCAACATCAACTCTAGTTACATGAGAATCCCAATATCATAATGCAATTTCATCACATCGTTTATTTTGTCATACATTATGTTACGGAATTACGTCATTTAAAAAAATATGCAAGTTACTATAATTAGAGATACATCTAAGTTCTTTACAAAAAAAAAAGAAAAAAAACTTTTGTGTAAACGTTCTGCAATGTTTAAACGTTACCGTGGTGTGTAAACGTTCCCATGTGTGCTGGTTCGATCGAAACGTTGATTTGCAAGAGCTTTTATTCTACTTCTGAGATTGTTTTTAAAGATTAGTGTCTCGTGATGTGTTTTTAATGGGCGTGGGGGGGGGGGGAGGTGACCTTTTTTTCTTAATGTGTTCTTTATCTGTTCTTCGTACTTTTCCTTTGATCTTTACTTATATATGGATATTTTTGTTCGGTTATCTGTCTATGTACTTGTTGTATTTTTGTGTATGTATCTGTTTGTTTAGGTTTATTTGTTAGTGTGTTGGTCTTGATCTCTCTTTTCTCTCTCTCTCTCTCTCTCTCTCTCTCTCTCTCTCTCTCTCTATCTCTCTCTCTCTCTCTCTCTTTCTCTCTCTTCTCTCTCTCTCTTCTCTCTCTCTCTCTCTCTCTCTCTCTCTCTCTCTCTCTCTCTCTCTCTCTATCTCTCTCTCTCTTCTCTCTATCTCTATCTATCTATCTCCTCTCTCTCTCTCATTGTCTCTCCATTTCTCTCTCTCTCTCTCACTTCTCTCTCTCTCTCTCTCCCTTCTCTCTCTCTCTCTCTCTCTCTTCTCTCTCTCTCTCTTTCTCCTCTCTCTTCTGTCCCTTTTCTCTCTCTCACTCTCCGTTTCTTTCTCTCCCTCTCTCTCCCTCTCTCTCCCTCCCTTTCTCTCCTCTCTCCCTCTCCTTGCTCCAGCCTTCCCTACCAACGTTCCTTTGATATTTGAAAAAAAAATAACGAAAAGAAAAAAAAACAGCCCCCTTTCCCATCTCTCCTAAAAAAAAAAAAAATAAATAAATAAAGAGATAAAATAAGAAAAAAAAAGAGAAGAGAAAAGGCATCTTCAAATCGGCTCTTCAATCTCAATAAATCAAAAATCGTCTCTCGCTTATTCCCGTGACAATAAGTGATCAAGAGGTTTCCATATCTCGCCCCGCCTCTTTTTTCCAAGGGGGCTAATTGCGTCTATTCTCACCAGAGGGCTTCGAGGCTCGGGATCCAAACGGCGGGATGATAGGGATCGATTTTTTTTTCTTTTCTTTTCCTTTTTCTTTTCTTTTTTTCTCTCTCATTCTTTCTCTCTTTCTCTCTCTATCTATCTGTCTATCTATCTCTCTATCTATCTATCTAACTATCTCTCTCTCTCTCTCTCTACTCTCTCTCTCTCTCTCTCTCTCTCTCTCTCTCTCTCTCTCTCTCTCTCTCTCTCTCTCTCTCTCTCTTCTCTCTCTCTTCTCTCTCTCTCTCTCTCTCTCTCTCTCTTTCTCTCTCTCTTGATTTATATTATCCTTATTATATTTATCAACATTATAATTATTGCCTTTTCATTATCATTACTATCGCTATCATTATCATCATTATCATTATCACTATTATTGCTATCCTTTTCCTGTTATTATTTACCGTTGTTGTCAATGTTTTTTATCGTTATCATTTAACTTGTTTTTTTCTTTTTTCATTATTTCTTTCATGATTTTATACGGTTTCGTTCCGTTGAAATTATTAAATGATCTGAGTTCCTGATCGATCCGTCTTCATTTGCATAATTTAATGTTCTTTTGTCTTTTCAATTTCGATTTTTCACCGATTCCAAATTAGATTTCTTGATTCCTGAGATAGAAATTATGTTTTTCCCTCTCTCTTTCTCTATCTTTCTATGCTCTTTTTTGTGTTTTTATTTATATGTCTATCTGAACATTTTTCTATCTATTTTTCCCTGTTTTTTTCTTTCTTTTTTTCTTTTCTTTTCTTTGTTTTTCTTCTTTTTTTGGCTTTTTATTTTTCTGTCTGTCTGCCTCACTGTTAGGTCACCTGAATATCTATCGATCTATTTTTCCCTCTTTTCTTTTTTATCTATGTCATTCTATCTATTATTTTTTTCTTTCTCGTTCTACATCTGTTTCACATATATTTCTTCCTCTCTTCATCTCCCTTCTTTCATTCAGTTTTCTTTTTTCTTTCTTTTCCTTTTATTTTTTATCTATCTAACAGTCAGTCATTCTATGTTATTTCCTTTCTCTTTCTACATCTATTTCACATTTTTCGTCTTCCTCTCGTCATCTCCCTTCTTTCATTCATTTTCCTCTTTCTCCACTTTCCTTTCCATCCCATTCTTTCTTTCTTCCATTTTTCTATCCCATTCTTTCTTTTTTCCTACTTGATTTTTCTTAATTTTCCTCCCTTTCCTTTCCATCCCATTCTTTCTTTCTTTTCTTTTCTTTTTTTTTCAATTTCGGGGAATCCCCCCAAAAAATGAGGCGATTGACTCATGTGGAATGATGAGTGCGGGTGAGTAAGTTTTTGGGAAGTTCGTTCGAGTGAGAAAAAGGAAGATGGAGTGAAAATCGGTTGAAAGAAAAGGGAGACGAAAGAGAGAATGAGAGATAATGGAGGATGAGGGAGATAGAGAGATGGGAAGGAGATAGGGGGAGGGAGAGAGATAGATGAGTGGATAGATCGAGAAGGGGAGGGAGAGAGGGAGAGGGAGAATGAGAGGGAGGGAGGCATAAAGAATAGAATCTTAGATATTCAAAAAAGGCATAAACCCTCATAACGCATTCACACAAAACAAACAGACACACACACACAAACACACACATACACACACACAAAATAAACAAACAATTAACACATAAACAACTAAACAATCACACATACAAAATAACACAAACAAACACACAAACAAATAAACAAACAAACAAACAAACACAACAAACACACAAACACACACACATATACACATACACGACTGTATGTGCGTGAACCGAGCTTCGCGCACATGTGAAAATGCACATATGTACCCAAGGGATGAGGCAGCAGGTGGCGGTCGTGTGAAGGGCACTCGCCAAGGGGCCGGGGAGGCTGAAGAGGACGAAGAGAGGGAGAAGAGGAGAGGGAGAAGGGGTGATGAGAGGGAGAGAGGAGAGAAAGAGGACGGAGAGAGGGGAAGGAGGAGAGGGAGAAGGGATGGTGAGAGGGAGAGAGGAGAGAAAGAGGAAGGGGGAGGACGAAGAGAGGGAGAAGAGGAGAGGGAGAGGGATGAGAAGAGAGGAGAGAGGAGAGAAAAGAGAAAGGGGGAAAGGAGAGAGAGGGAGAGAGGAGAGAAAGAGGAAGGGGGAGGACGAGGAGAGGGAGAAGGGATGGTGAGAGGGAGAGGAAGAAAGATGGGTGGGAGGAGAGGAGAGGGAATGAGAGAGAGAGGAGAGAAAGAGGAAGTGAAGAGGGAGAGAGAGAGAGAGGAAGAGGGGAGAGTGATGAGGAGAGGCGATGAGAGGGAGAGAGGAGAGAAAGAGGGAGGTGGAAGAGGAGGAGAGGCGATGGGTGATGAGAGGGAGAGAAGAGAGAAGATGGAATCGAGGACGATTCCGAAACTGTTGTCTCACTTTCCTCAATAAATCTAGTTTGTGCATTGTGGGTTTTTCTTCCATATTATCAACACGGTATTGTGTTTTTCATTGCATGATAATAATAATAATAATAATAATAATAATAATAATAATAATAATGATAATAATAATAATAATAATAATATAATATAATAATAAATAATAATAATAATAATAATAATAATAAATAATAAATAATAATAATAATAATAATAATAATAATAATAACAATAATAAAATATAACAATAACAATAACAATAATGATGATAATAATAATAAAAATAACAATAATGATGATAATAATAAGAAAAATGATAATAATAATAACAATGATAATGATGATAACAATAACGATAATGATAATAACAAAGATAATAATTATAATAACCACAGCAATAGCTTCAGCCCCACCCCCTCCCCCCCCAAAAAAAAAAAACATATCCTAACCTTATTCAATTAAACAAAAAAGAAAAGAAAAAAGAGAGATCAAACTTAAGGATAAAGAAAAATACTGATTAAGGAAAACCGAAGAAAAAGGAAAAAAACAGACATGAAAGAAATTTTATCATAGGTGGGAGGCTGACACAATGGCGGGCTTTTTGAAGTATTTTGTGTCAATTAGAGCTGTTAATTGTTGTTTTTTTTATGTTGGATAGTCTATTCATTTTGTTTAGATATTATGGGGACGGTATTGATTACTTTCAATCTATTCACTTTTCTTTTTTTTCATTTTATTTGTTTGTTTTATCTTTTATTTTCTATTTTCATTTTTTTTAACTCTTCATTTTAGCTAGTCATCTGCTTTGGATAATTGTGTTATTTTCTGAACTTCACTGTAAGAATATTCACCAGTATGCTAGACTTTTTTTTTTTTTTTAGTCTCCCTCGCTCTTTTTATCTATCTATCTATCTATCTATCTATCTATCTATCTATCTATTTGTCTGTCTATCTCTCTCTCTATCTATCTCTTTCTATCTATCTATCCATCTATCTATTTATCTATCTACCTATCTATCTATCTATCTTTGTCCTTCATTCCATGCCTCTCTCTCATCTCCATACTTTAGTAAAATAATAAAAATAATAATAATAAATAAATAAAGATAAAACAGACACACACAAAGAAAAGACATCCAAGAGATCGAAGGACTTATAGGACTATAAATGTACAGTAGGCCTACCCTTCCCCTAAACTGACTTTCGCTATAATCTTCTTTCTCTTCCTCCCTCCTATCTCCCTTCTCTGTTCCTTTTGTAGTCTTTACGGTGAATTCCTTTTCCTTTAGTCATATTTTCCTCTCGTGTTTTTTTTTCTTTTTTTTCTTTTTTGTCTTTTCACACTTTTGACATCTTCCTTTTCTTTCTTCTGTCCCTTTTTCACGTCTCTCCTATGCCTTTTATTCCTTCTTTGCATTCTCATCTCCCCCTTCTTTCTCCTTTCTTTGTTTATTTCTCACTAATTCCTTTTTCGTCCAGTTCGT
>NW_020870324.1:174969-177469 GCF_003789085.1 Penaeus vannamei
TTTCTCCCCTCCCCCACCCTCCCTTGCCACCCTACCCTCTATCCACCTCCTTTCTCCCTTTCACCCAACCCTTCCTCTCCACCTCTTCTTCCCCCCACCCTTTCTCCCCTTCCCACCCCTTCCTCCCTCTCCTCCACTCCCACCCTTCCTCCCTCTCTCCCACCCCACCCCTCACCCCTTCTTCCTCCGGTTCCCCCCTCTCCTCACCCCCCCCTCCCCATCCCTCCTCCCTTCCTCCCACCCCCCCTCCCACCCTTCACCCCCCTTTTCCCATCCTCCCTCCCCACACCCATCAACCCCTTCTTCCCCTCTCCTCTCTCCCCCCCCTTCCTCCCCTCTCCCCACCCCACCTCTCTTCCCTCCTTCCCCACCCCTCCCCCTTCCTCCCTTCTCCCCACCCCACCCCTTCCTCCCCTCTCCCCACCCCACCCCTTCCTCCCCTCTCCCACCCCACCCTCCACTCCTCCCCTTCCCACCCCTTCCCTTCCTCCTCCTCCCCACCCCACCCCTCCCACCCTTCCTCCCCTCTCCCACCCCCACCCCTCCCCTTCCTCCCTCTCCCCCCCTCCCTACCCCTTCCTCCCCTCTCCCCACCCTCCTCCCATCCCCCTCCACCCATCCTCCCACCCCTCCCTACCCCTTCCTACCCCTCTCCCCCACCCCCCACCTCCCACCCTTCCTCCCTCTCCCCGCACTCCGTCATGGCCAGCGCCAAAAAAAAGGATTCGACTCAACAGGAATCTCCTCCTAATCTCTCCACTCAACTCACACCTCCTCCTCGTTCCGTTCCGGGGTGGGGGGTGGGGGAGGGGTGTAGATATAGATTGCGTAGTGTGGACGTGTGTGTGGGGGGGTGATTGTGTGGGGGGGGGGTGATGGGTGTGTGTTATGTGTGTGTGGTGTGTGGTGTGTGTGTGTGTGTGTGTGTGTGGGTGTGTGTGTGTGTGTGTGTGTGTGGTGGGTGGGTGGGGTGATGTGTGTGTGTTTATGTGTATATTTCTGCGTGTTTGATGTAAATACATTCACATATTTGTGATTTTTGTTGCGTAAGTGTATGTATGTTTGTGCGTGCTTACGTGTCTGTGTATATGTAGACACATGTGCATCGACAGACAGACAGATAACTTTATAACTTCCAAAATGTAAAATGAAATAGACCGAAACATCAAACTATTAATAGCAGAAGAAAAAACAAGGATATCCGACCCAATATCAACCTCATTCATAGAAAACAACACCAAAAAAATAACGAAACAAAAACAAAAATCTCATCAACACAGGCCTAATTGGTCTTAAAAAAAAATCTATTCATCTGATATAGATTCTCTTTATCTCCCTTAAGCTCCAGGTCGATTTATCAATAATCTCCCATAAGCGCAAGAAAAAAAAAACGATAACTGACGAAAAAAAACAAAAGCGAATCTCAGGAACCATCAGAAGCGGGTTGAAAGTGTCCCCAAGAGGAGTTGGATCCCAGAATGTAATCCCAGAGAATCCTTAGGGGATTTACTTCCCTTCACGGCCAAGCTGAAGGGAGGGAGAAGGAGAGGGGGAGGTAGAAGGAATGGGGAGGAGGGGAGAGGGTGGAGTGACGGGGAGTAGGGAGGAAGGTAGAGAGGAGAAAAGGGTGGAGTAAGAGAGAGTAAGGAGGAGAGTAAGGGGCAAAGGGTGACTGAGAGGAAAGAAGGGAAGAAGCAAAGGAAAGGAGAATGTGGAACAGAAGAAGGGAGGAGAGAGGAGAGGGTGACAAAGGGGAAGGGAGAAGGGAGTGTGAGGAGAGAGAGAGGAAATTTAACTGCTTTATTCCATTCATTACAAAGTATTTCTTTGTACATACTGCCTATCTGCATTTGCCGGGTTGCCCAACCACTGCGGCGGTGCGGGATTTGAACGCGAGTTAGCAAGATTCCTAGAGGAACGCTACCGCTTCACAACTCAAGGAGGAAGAGGAAGGGAGGGAAGGAGGGTAAAGGAAGGGAAGAGAAGTGAGGAGAAGGAAGGGGGGTAAGAGAGATGGAGGAGGCACTGGCTGCCCAGGGTGGAACGGTGAGAGAATAATACAGGATTGTGGAGGAGGCTAGAATGAATATGAATATATATATGTATATGAATATGTGTTTCCGTGCGGGTCGTTGTGTGTGTGTGTGTCCGTGCGTGTGTGTGCGTGTGTGTGTGTGTATGTGTGTCCGTGTGTGCGTGAGTGTGTGCGCACGTGTGTGTGTGTGTGTGTCCGTGCGTGCGTGAGTGTGTGTTTCTGTGTATGTGTGCGGTACTACATGTCATTGAAGAAACAAGAAATAACAAAGATTCGAGATTAAGCCAATACCGAGACAGGAAATAAAAGAGCCAAAAAAGGACCTGTTTATATAATGGCGTCGAGAACATTAACTCTCCGTAACCCTTTCCTTGTCCGTTTAAAAAAAATCCTAAGAATAATAAACTTGATAAATTGTGTAGGATTATCCTCGCTCTCCGACTTCTAGGCCTATGGAGCGAATGC
>NW_020870324.1:179969-189969 GCF_003789085.1 Penaeus vannamei
CCCTTCTCTCAGTCTGTGCATCCTGTTCAAGTCTTCGTGTACGACTTTTTTGAGATGACGCGAAAAAGGAGCGAAGAATAAATTGGAAATTCCCAGTAGGTCGGGGAAGGACCCAGCGGAGCGTCTCCTACTTACTGCAAGAGGATTATGAAGAAGATACGGTGTCGAACAAAAAGTTGACAAAGAAATATATATGTAATAACACTAACACTGACTACCATGCACACACACAGACACACACACACACATATATATATGTGTGTGTGTGTGTGTTATATGTGTTTATATGAGTTTGTGTGTGTGTGTGTGTGTGTGTGTGTGTGTGTGTGTGTGGTTGTGTGTGTGTGTGTGTGTGTGTGTGTGTGTGTGTGTGTATACACGAGCAAGTATAAATGCATCACACACTCTCTAGCATGTTGCGTACGTACTTGATGTACATACATCTCAGAATTCGAAGTATAGAAATTATAACGCAAAGCAAAATAGCAACTACATCAAAAACAATATACCTTCATGACTCAGCACGAATGAAAAGCGACGCCCAGCAGCACAAAAACGAAGACAGGTGTTGAAAAATACAGTTCGCCCCCCTCACCCCCCCCCCTTTCCGCTGTGATCCATGAACAAGAGGAAAATCGTTATGCCAAGTCACGGGCGTTTTCTCTGGACTCCCTGTCATGCGGTTCACTAGGCAGTCGTGTTCTTGACATCAGGTGCGCTTTTGTGTGCAGGCGGAGTGGCGTTTGTATGTGGTGGTTTTGGTTGTTCCTCTCTCTGCCTGTCTGTCTGCGTGTGTGTGTGTGTGTACATATATGTATGTATGCATATATGTACACAAATATATGCATATAAGTATATATATTTGTGTGTGTGTGTGTGTGTGTGTATGTATATATATATATATATATATATATATATATATATATATATATATATATATATATATATATATATATATATATATATATATATATATATATATATATATTTATATACACACATTTATAACACACACATATATATAAATCTGGACTTTAATATTGCAGCCAGTATATAGTTTATCTACCTATATATTCATCATTGTATTATAAAGCCGGACCGAGCAGCGGGCGCGAGCCCCGTCGGCGGCGCGACCCGTTGGGCCGTTCTAGAGTCGAAGCCGAAGCCGAAGTCAGGAAGGGCGACAGCGGGCGAAGGCGGCGTGCGTGGACGACCTGACGGAGCTCGCAGGCACCGGCGGTCGCTGGGACGTCACTGTCCTCGTCCTTGGCTGCTGCTGTGAGTGCGTTGCTCGGGAAACTGTTTTCATAGCTTTATACCGCAGCTGCCATGTTTCAGAAGCCTTCCCTGCTTCCCCAGTGAGCAGATATGGCAGTCCTGAAACTATTCATAGTTCCCGGCGGGGTTTCTCTTGCAGGCACCTTCATGTCCCCGTTGCAGACACTCAGCTACGAGTTCCCCGGAGCCACGTAGCCCGAGCACTGGTGCAAGGTGCAGCCGCTGCTCGACGCCAACTGGACCCAGCACCAGGTCCTGAGTCTGGCCATTCCGCCCAGGTGAGTCTAGTCTCTGAAGTGCTTAGCAAACGCATGGAGAAATGCATGAAGAAGTAGGAACTTGCCAACAGTGTGGTGCCCCAACTGGTAAACTACTTACACACTACCTCATGAGATGTCCTGTATTAGGCACAATTAGATTCCCTGAATTCAGAAATGTCTAACCATCAACTGACGCAACAGAAGACTGCTCAAGAGATCTCCTCAGCCACAGCGACCAACCTAACCATTATTCCTCCTCCAAGAAGAAACCAAATGGTAAGTTACTTCAGCAATACATATTTATTTCCTTTCCCATCTTCCTAACCTATCCCTACAGATACGTATCACTTTTAAAATCTAATGCCAATTTATAAAAAAAAATTCTTGATCTTGCTTCTTGAATACAACCGGACCTTCTCGATCAGATATCGAGGCAGCAGAATCCGTAAATGGAAAATTATAATCCGCTTCTGTCACTTTACACAAACTTTTCCCTTCTCTATATGTTGTGTTTAGAATGCTGCTGTTTCAGAAGTTTCACACGCATCCATATTGCATTAAAAGAAACCTGATCGCTGAAAACGTGACTTACTTCAAGTAAAACCGTGCCTTCTATGTTAATGTTATTACTGTATATTGTTATACAGGTTATATATTCATTCGAAAATCCGGCAATATCCGGACTGAGACTGAGAAGTGCCGGATTTTAAAGTGCCGATTTCTTTATGATTATACATGCAGTGTATAACTAACAGAAAATTATTATTTCCTGAATCCACCATGGAACTAAACAGCAGCAAAGAAATGATAAATTGAGAAAGAATGATCAGGAATGCCCATCAGCACGTGCAAGTAAGGCCCAACAGCTGACACGCGAGTACAGCGCCATCAAAACATACACGGCGACTCCAGGAAACAGTGGCTCGCCAACGCGGTAAATTTGAATATGTAATCCGAAATAAATGACGGAAATCTGAAAGAACCGGATTGTTGATGGCCGGATTTCTTAATGTCAACCTGTATTGTTATTAGTATTATACGTTTCATCATTTTTATTTTGATAATCACTATCATTATCATTATTAACATCATTACTTATTATTGTCAGACCCAAAGATGAAATCGAGGAGGATTCCAAAACTGTTTTCTAACTTATTTCAATAAATCTAGTTTGTGCATTGAGGGTTTTTCTACCATTATTGTCATTATTATCATTATATATTTTTATTCATTCTTTAAATTACATTATCATTATCATTATTATTATCACCATACATCATCATTATCATTAATATTATCACCATTGCTAACCATCATCAATATCATGAATATTATTATCATTATCATTATTCTTTTATCATAATAGCGTCTCACAATGTAGTCTTTTTACTTCAGGACAGACAAACCCGGCTATGAAAGCTGCCTCATGTACGACTACAACTACACTTTACGAAACGACCCTGGCACACAAGGAAGTCGTTTCTGGGGCTCCTACGAGACGCTTTCCTGCTCTTCTCGTGACTTCAACTACACGCAGTACGAGTCGACGGTCGTTACTGAGGTGTGAAGTGCTGTTAGGCTTTTTGTTTGAGGGTGACCGTGTACAGCGAGTTCGTTTTAGGTTCTTGGTTCCCCGAAGTAAAGGTCTTAAAGGTAGTTCGTATCTTCGCCAGAGAAGATACGACTTGAATTATTTTTTCTTGTATACAACCAATAACAAACACACCAACAACAACAAAAACAACAGCAACAACAACAACAAAACAACAACAACAACAACATGCTCGTAGCGATCTCCAGCTTAACCCTTTCGACGCTGGCAGTGGGACCTGATAATAATAATGATAATGATAATAACAACAAAAACAACAACAACAATTATGATAATGATAATAACAATAATAATAATATTAATGGGTACAACAATATTACAATAACAATCAAAATGAATTGATGATACGTGTCTCAGTTCGGAGGGCTTCATTGGCTCTTTCTTCTTTCGGTTTCCTCGAGATAGGTAGACTATTTTATCTATCAGTAAATGTCTATCATTCTTTTTCCCGATTTCTACATCTTCGGGTTTCTCCTCGCAGGAGACTATTATTATCTATCAGTAAATGGTTTGATTATTTTTTTCCATTTTTATTATCTTTCGTTGTTCTCCGCGACTATAATTCTATCAGTAAGTAGGAGACTATTATTATCTATCAGTAAATGGGTTAATTATTTTTTTCCATTTTTATTATCTTCTATGTCCTCCCGATAGGTAGACTATTATTATCTATTCAGCAAATTTCTATTATTCTTTTTTCCCTTTTTTCTTACATCTTCGGTTTCTCAGAGAATAGGACTATTATTATCTATCAGTAAATGGTTTTTATGTTTTTTCCCATTTTTATTAATCTTTGTTGTCTCCTCGATAGGTAGGCACTATTATTATCTATCAGTGAATGTCTATCATTCTTTTTTTTCCATTTTTCTTACATCTTCCAGGGATAGTAGGACTATTATATCTATCAGTAAATGTCTAATTATTCTTTTTTCTTTTTATTCACTTCGTTGTCCTCCTCGAAAGTAGGACTATTATTATCTATCAGTGAATGTCTATCATTCTTTCTTCCATTTTTCTTAATCTTCGGGTTTCTCCTCGACAGGTAGGACTATTATTATCTATCAGTAAATGTCTATCATTCTTTTTTTCCATTTTTCTTACATCTTCGGGTTTCTCCTCGACAGGTAGACTATTATTATCTATCAGTAAGTGTCTTATCATTCTTTTTTCCATTTTTCTTTACATCGGTTTTCTCCAAGATAGGTAGGACTATTATTTATCTATCAGTAAATGGGTTTTATTATTTTTTCCATTTTTATTCATCTTCGTTGTTCTCCGCGATAGGTAGGACTATTATTATCTATCAGTAAATGTCTATCATTCTTTTTTTCCATTTTTCTTACATCTTCGGGTTTGTCCAAGATAGGTAGGACTATTATTTCTCTATCAGTAAATGGGTTTTATTATTTTTTTCCCATTTTATTCATCTTCGTTGTCTCCTCGATAGGTAGGACTAATTATTTTCTATCAGTAAATGTCTATTATTCTTTTTTCCCATTTTTCTTACATCTTCGGTTTCTCAGAGATAGGTAAGACTATTATTATTCTATCCAGTAAAAGGGTTTTATTATTTTTTTTCCATTTTTGTTAATCTTCGGTTCCTCCTCGATAGGTAGGACTATTATTATCTATCAGTAAATGTCTATCATTCTTCTTCCATTTTCTTACATCTTCGGTTTCTCCGAGATAGGTAGGACTATTATTATCTATCAGTAAATGGGTTTTATTTTTTTCCATTTTATTAATCTTCGGGTTCCTCCTCGATAGGTTAGGACTATTATTATTTATCAGTAAATGTCTATTATTCTTTTTTTCCATTTTTTCTTACCATCTTCGTTTCTATGAGATAGGTAGGATTATCATTATCTATCAGTGAATGTCTATCATTCCTTTCTTCCATTTTTCTTTACATCTTCGGGTTTCTCCTCGATAGGTAGGACTATTATTAGCTATCAGTAAATGTCTATCATTTTTTTCCATTTTTATTAATCTTCGTTGTCCTCCTCGATAGGTAGGATTATTTATTATCTATCAGTAATGTCTATCATTCTTTTTTCCATTTTTCTTACATCTTCGGGTTTCTCCAAGATAGGTAGGACTATTATTATCTATCAGTAAATCGGTTTTATTGTTTTTTTCCATTTTTATTATCTTCGTTTCCTCGATAGGTAGGACTATTATTATCTATCAGTAAATGTCTATCATTCTTTTTTTCCATTTTTCTTACATCTTCGGGTTTCTCAGAGATAGGTAGGACTATTATTATCTATCAGTAAATGTCTATCATTCTTTTTCTATTTTTCTTACATCTTCGGGTTTCTCGCCGACAGGTAGGACTATTATTATCTATCAGTAAATGTGGTTTATATTTTTTTCCATTTTTTTAATCTTCGGGTTCCTCCTCGATTAGGTAGGACTATTATTATCTATCAGTAAATGTCTATCATTCTTCTTCATGTTTCTTACATCGGGTTTGTCCAAGATAGGTAGGACTATTATTATCTGTCAGTAAATCTCTATCTTTTTTTTTCCATTTTTCTTACATCTTCTGTTTCTCCTCCGAGATAGGTAGACTATTATATATCTATCAGTAAATGGTCTATCATTCTCTTTTCCATTTTTCTTACATCTTCGGGTTCTCAGAGACAGGTAGGGACTATTATTATCTATCAGTAAAATGGATTTTATTATTTTTTCTTTTTTATTTCATCTCGTTGTCCTCCGCGATAGGTAGGACTATTATTACTATCTGTAAATGTCTATTATTCTTTTTTTTTCATTTTCTTACATCTTCGGGTTCCTCCGAGATAGGTAGGACTATTTACATCTATCAGTAAAATGTCTATTATTTCTTTCCATTTTTATTAATCTTCGTTGTTCCTCCTCGAACTATTATTATCTATCAGTGAATGTTTATTATTCTTTTCCCTTTTCTTACATCGAGTTTCTCAAGATAGTAGGACTATTTACGTCTATCAGTAATGTCTTTTATTATTTTTTCCATCTTTATAATCTTCGGTTTTCTCAGAGATACGTAGGACTATACTATCTATCAGTAAATGTCTATTATTCTTTTCCCTTTTTCTTACATCTTCGGGTTTCTCAAGATAAGTAGGACTATTTACATCTATGATATGTCTATCATTTTTTTCCATTTTCTTACATCGGTTTTCTCCTGAGGACTAGGACTATTTACATATATCAATAAATATCTATTATTTTTTTTTTCCTTTTTTTATTAATCTTCGTTGTCCTCCTCGATAGGTAGGACTATTATTCTATCAGTAAATGTCTATTATTATTTTTTCCCTTTTTCTTAATCTTCGGTTCCTCGATAGGTAGGACTATTTACATCTATCAGAAATGTCTATTATTTTCCCTTTTTTCTTAATCTTCCGTGTCCTAATGGAATAGTAGACTCATTATATATCAGTAAATGTCTGTTATTATTTTCCCTTTTCTTACGTCGGTTTTCAAAAAGGTAGGACTATATCATCTATCAGTAAATATCTATATTATTTTTCACTTTTTTACATCATCGGACCCCCTCCACACTCACACACACGCACCGCCCCCCACACCACACACACCGCACCCCCCCACACACACAACACCACCCCCCCCACACACACCCACACGCACCCCCTCGATAAGTAGGACTATCATTATCTATCAGTAAATATCTATTATTTTCCCCCCTTTTTCTTACATCGGTTTTCTCCAAGATAGGTAAACCTATCATTATCTATCAGTAAATGTCTATCATTATTTTTCCTTTTTTTCTTAATCTTCCGTGTCCTCGATAGGAAGGACTATTTACATCTATCAGTAAATGTCTATTATTATTTTTCCCTTTTCTTTACATCATCGTTTTTTTCCTCGATAGATAGGACTATCAGTATCTATCAGTAAATATCTGCTATGATCTTCGGACTCCTTCTCGATAGATAAGCTTGTTATTATCTATTTGTTAATATCTATTAATTTTTCTTCCCTTTGCTTTGATCTCTTCCAAGGTTTATTCAGTGACGTAGTGTAATTAATAATGGCGAATTATTTTATTTGAGTATTTAACCAACGAAGATTCTTTTTTTTTTTTTTTTTTTTTTTTTTGAGTCGAAGATTAATGATGATAAACAGCTTGGCAAGGATTGAATGATAATTAAGAGAAGATACTGAATTGGAAAACAACGAATTCATTAAGATATGTTCAGTCAAGTATCACCGTCCTCTCACGTGCATCTTTGTCTTGTGAAAATGAGATGAAAATAAATAATAATAAATAGGAAGTTATAAATGAATAGATAAATGGATATAAGGCAGAAATTACAAATAAAAATAAATAAATAAATAGGAAGTTATAAATGAATGGATCAAATGGAGTACAGAGGCAGAAATAAATAAATAAATAAAATAAAATAGGAAGTTGTAAATGAATAGATAAAATGGAGTAGAGAGGTCAGAGGTCAGAGGTCGCCGTGTCTCCCCCAGCTTCGGGCGGCGGCGCGTGGTGCTGATCTGCGCCTCGTGGTGCCCGCCGGGTTCGCCACGGCGCTCTCGCCCTGCTACGAGGCCTACTTCCTGCTCCTGACGGTGGTCGCTTGCCTGCTCTACGGCGCCTACCTCGGCTGCTTCGTTATCGGTGAGGCCGCCGCTGCTCCAGATTTAGTCCTTATTCCCATCAGATTTTTTTTCTTTGTCGTTAAATATAATAATAATAGTAATAATAATAATAATAAGGATAGTAAATAACTTTTGGTCTTATAATTCTTCTTGTTTTCTTTGATATTTCGTTTAACTAGATAGAAAATGATGAGAAAATATGAACATTTCTTATATGCAAACAGTAAATAAGTGTAGGAATTAATACACAAATGCCCCCCCCCCCCCTTCCAGTGATGGAGGTGAGCGCGCCCCGCCAGCGTTCGTCCGCGGGCAGCCCTGTTCGCCCCCTTGGGCGCTGGCTACACGACCACGCACGGCATCGCCTACCTGGTGCGCACCTGGCCTGGATGCGGGCCGCCCTCACGCTCCCCATGGCGCCCTCCTCGTCTACTCTGGTCAGCCTTCCTCGCTGTCAGTGTTCTTGTGTAGTTTCCCTCTCAAGACTAACTCCTTGGGCGCGACGGTCGATTCCTCGAGCCAGGCGAAGCAACGACGTGTCTCAGAGTCTTCCTCCGGCGCAGGTGGCTGCCCGAGACGCCGCGGTGGCTGGTGCTGAAGGGGCGCTTCCGGGAGGGCGTTGCGGGTGCTCTCGTGGGCGGCCAGCGTCAATGAGCGCGCCCTCCCGCCCGCCAAGGTTCTTCTTAAAGACATGGAGGCAATCAGAAATAAGGTGATGGGCTTGCTTATATATGTATATGTATGTGTGTATATCCACGTGTGTATGTATGCATGATTATACATATCTCATATGCCCTGACACGACAGCCAAACCCCTCTCGATCGTTCCTCGCGCCCCAAGGCCCTGGCCGCGTCCCAAGAGGAGAGCGAGCAGAGCTGCGCGAAGGCCCTGTTCCTTGACGGCGCCGCCGCTGCGCCGCACGACCGCCTGCACGCTCTTCTGCTGGATCGCCGCCTCGCTCGTCTACGACGGCGTCTCCCTCAACGCCGCCAACCTCAGGTGGGTCCTCCGCTCGAACCTGGTCTTCGGGAAGTATTTTGTGATCCAGGGAATAAGAACACTGTCGGCAAAGGAGACAAATTCATGTCGCTCCAGGTGGACAACACCTCTCCCCCCCCCCCCCTGCCGTCGTTGCCCCTCCTGTTCTCAAGTGTTCCTAGACGCCTTCAGGACACTTTTCAACTACTAATGAGTCGCCTCTTTAGACGCACTTGAAAAAAAAAAACCTGTAAGGTGAGGTGAACTGTGAGTGGCAATGGAAATTGGCACACTTTTATAATAATAGAACGTTCAGGGAATTTTAATGGAACAGTTCAGAAGGTACTGATATGGTTGGGACGATATCAGAACGACATTGCATAGGTACTGGAACGCTACCAGAATCGGCATGAATCAGTAGGCAGAAATTGAATTGTCTCATAACGTTGCAGGATCGGTATGAGAGCACTACAAGTGTAGGATGAATTTAGTTGCACGTTCACTTCCAATCCGTAAGCGTTGCATTACCGTTACATAAAAGATCCATCAGATCCATTACCAATGTGTTAAGAATTGACATTCACTTTGGACGGGAGGGGAACGGCTGAAATTTTGAACGTGCATCCGGAGCTCAATTGTCCCGATTGATCCTACCTTTCGATAGAGTTCCTTTAGCATCCACTGGCGTTCCTTCTAAATCCCATGAAGCTCCCCTCCGGATCTCTACCATTCCCATACTATTCCTTAGTCAGTACGAGGATGGAAGCTGGAACAGATGTGTCGAATGGGAGTATAACTTAAATTTGCAGAGATTATTTAAAGGGAGTAGAAAAAATCTATTTGATAGAGAATATTCCTCGGCCACTGCGCCATTCCGACGGACCATCGTCGTGACTGCGCTGTCGCTCTCGAAGGTCGCCATCCGGCCGCCTTCCAGCTGGTCTACGTGCTCACCGCCGAGCTCTTCCCGACGTCGCACCGGTCGCTGGCCATCTGTCTGTCCGTCGTCTTCAGGCTCGCCACCATCTCGGCTCCGTGCGTCAACGACATTCTGGTGAGCCAGGGCGAGGCGTTGGGTAGGGAAAGCTAGGAGGGGAGGGGGGTGGAGGGCAGGAGAGATTGCTATTGTTTGCAAGCTGATCGTAAAGCAAGGAGTTGTTAATTTGACACAAAATGCCATTCGGAAATATTCTATAACCAGTTGCGAGACCGTTGCTTGTTCAGCCGTTTAATGTTAACTTTTAGGTC
>NW_020870324.1:202469-214400 GCF_003789085.1 Penaeus vannamei
CGTGTGAGCGACCGCCCTCTCCCTCTCTTGCCCAAGGTCACGATCCCCGAAGACGACGTGGGCGTGTGCAGGGGCGTGATCCTCCTGACGCGACCCGGCACGTGGGAGGGGCTGCTGGACGCCGACGCGGGGCGTGGGCGGGCCACACGAACACCCTCGTCGTCCTCATCCCTGGGGAAGCCACGCCCGACGTCACTCAGCTGTTGCTCAGACCGGACTTCAGGTGAGAGAGGGGAGAGGGGGATGGTGGGGCGTGGGAGAGATGGTGGGGTGGAGAGGGGGGAGGAGAGAGAGGGAGATGAAGGGGGGAGAGAGGGAGATGGTGGGGGGACGGGAGATGGAGGGGGAGGAGAGGGATGGGGGAGGAGAGAGAGGGGGGGAAGGGGGATATGGAGAGGGAGGGGGAGGAGCGAGAGGAGGGGAGGGGATGGTGGGGGAGGAGAGAGAGAGGGAGATGGAGGGGGGGAGGTGAAGAGAGCCGAGGGAGAGAGAGGGCGACAGAGGGAGATGGTGGGGAGGAAAGAGATAAAAGGGGGAGGAGAGAGACAGAGGAGAGGAGACTGGAGGGAGATAGAGAAATGGGGAAGAGGAAGAAGGAGAGAAGGGATTAGAAGGAGGGGAGAGTTAGAGGGGAAGGACAGAGATATGAGAAATGAGGATAGAAGAAAGAAGGGAAATAAAAAGGATGGAGATTAGATGAAGAGTAAGCAACACTGAGTGAACAATCCAACCTAATATTTAGCGAGGGATGAACAGCTGTCTTCGTGGAGGGGGGGGGCGGGGGGGGCGACGAGATCAAGTCAATTTGTTAAGATTGAATTTTGAGTTTTCCTTCTGGAAATTTACTCTGACCACTCTTTTTAATACAGGGTATTTATGATCTTAGTATAATGTACGAAATGAGAAATCAAAACACACATAGCCACATATGTGTAATATGCGTGATATAAGCTATAATTTGTCATAGAGGCTCGAACGGGAAAAAAAAACTAATACTGAAGTTTTGGCTCATTTGCAATCCCGTTTCGAAAGAGTCGGATGACGTCTCCCCCCCCCCCCCCCCCAAAAAAAAGGCAGAAAGAAAGCATGCATTTAATTGAACAATAATAAACAAAGATAAAAATGATTGAACATAGCATGCCTTTACATATTAAATCATTCCATCAAACAGACGAAGATTACCAATCAATAACGATAATTCAAGCTACTTTTGATATATTCCAAATGACAACAAAATTAAAAATAACATTCGCAGGGATTTTATGTTCATATCAAAAGCTGCATTACCTTTCCTTTGAGCAAAAAATAATTAGCAGTATATAAGCTTTGTGAAGTAAACCAACATGCTAAATAATTCACCCGAGTACACAACGCAGTTCAAAGTAGTCATAGTCATTTGTATTCCCTGTTGGCGACACATTTCTTATGACAGAGAGAAAGTAGCATATTGCATTATGATGAAGTTTCTAATTGCAAAGGAGTTTTTCTAATTGCAAAGGAGTTTTTCTAATTGCAAAATTTTTTCTAATTGCAAAGGAGTTTTGAGTCTTGTATAAACATTGGAGATTATCAAAGGTAGTATAGAGTTTTTTTTTCCTAAAAATGTATAGTACACAGAAAATAAGCTTCCTGTTGAATATAATTTGAGAGATTTGAGGATGTATCATTTAGACGCAGATTTTTGTGGGTTTCTTTAAGGCATGAATATAGAAATTATGAATGAATCCAGAAAAAATTAATAATTCCTAGAAAAACCATGTTGGAACAAATCAATTTTATATTATTATTAACGATATAACATACTGCATAGTCCTGCAATCATAATACGTAGTGTATAATCATAGCAGTCCACGGTCAAGGATATAAAAGCTGACCCGACCTGACCCAAGGTCTCACACCCTCGGCAAGACCTATCCTCAGCTTAATGATGCTGCTAATATTACCTTGACCATATTAAGGATGATTTATAACAATAAGAGTAACAGAGAGAGTCAAAATTAGAAGTAAAAAAGTGATTATAATGGCCATGTCAGTGTTGATAATAATCATAGTAATAAAAGATAATGAGAAAGATGATGTTTTGGATGGAAATAGAACTTTTGCTATTATCTTCATTACTGTGATGATTACTTTAATGTACACTTTAAAAATGATTGTTGGTCCCCAGCAAATGTCCTAAGAAACCCCCCCCCCCCCCATACCGACAAGCGACCGGATTTTAAAAAACTGAGCGAGACCCGACCAATAAATATTCATAATACGAACTTTCATAGACACTGAAATGAATACATATCTATCAGTCTAAACATGCATAATAACCCAACAGATGGATAAGTGTATATTCATCAGATAGATAGATAGATATTAGATAGATATTAGACAGATATATAGATATAAGATAGATATTAATATATATTAGAGATAGATATACAGATATATAGATATTAGATAGATATTAGACAGATACCAGACACACTTGTTCGACGGACAGATATGCACTTATTTCTACTTGTATGCATGTCCGTTTATATGAATATTAATTGAGTCTCGCACAATTTCAACAACATAGCCATAAAAGTGCTGTCACGCTAGCACTTTTTCCGTCAATTCTTTGACAATTTTCAGATTTTTTTTCAATTTTGAGCGAATTGTCGATTTTCCAGTCAGAGGATAATGATCGTTTCCGTCTGAAAACCTTTCCCTAAACTTTTTCATCCAAGCATAGTCAAATCAAGAGCTATATTCGAGAATGTTTGTATTTACGTTAAATAAATTTGTAAAAAAAAAAAAAAAAAAAAATGACGAAAAAAAATGCTCCTTTAAGGCGCTGTCACACTAGCACTTTTTCCGTCAATATTTTGACAATTTTATTTAACATAAATACAAACATTCTCGAATATAGCTCTTGATTTGAGTATGCTTGGCTGAAAAAGTTGACGGAAAGGTTTTCAGACGGAAACGATCATTATCGTCTGACTGGAAAATCGACAATTCGCTAAAAATTGGAAAAAAAAAAATCTGAAAATTGTTTAAAGACGAAAAAAGTGCTAGCCACCTCCAGTCCAGCCGTGGAACCCCCCCCCCCCCCCCCTCCAGGTTCAGCGTGCAGCTGGTAGTCCCTCGAGGACGCGGAGGGCTACTGGCAGCTCCACACCACCCGGCTCTTCTACGGCGGGGCGAGGCAGGCGGCGCGGAAGGTGGACTCGTGGACTCCGGCGCGAGGGTTCCGGTGAGTGGCTTCCCGTGGAGTGTGGGGAGAGGGAAGGGAAGCCCGACGGCGAGAGGGAAGCCCGACGGCGCCGAGTGGGAGGCTTTCGAGGCTTTGGGGGTTTCACGGAGTAGGCTGTGGCTCGTGAGAGGGTGCTTGGGCAGTGGTGATAGTGATCATGGTTTGAATAATGATAATGATGATGATTATAGCATTAGTGATAATGATAACAACAGAAACAGCAACACCGATAATAATAATA
This sequence comes from Penaeus vannamei, assembly GCF_003789085.1. Classification (NCBI taxonomy): domain Eukaryota; kingdom Metazoa; phylum Arthropoda; class Malacostraca; order Decapoda; family Penaeidae; genus Penaeus; species Penaeus vannamei. Next base: position 205,940 of record NW_020870324.1, read on the forward strand.
GATATGATAATAGTAATGATAAATATGATAGTAATAAATATGATGATAATGAATATGATAATAACAATAAATATGAACATAATAATAATAATAATAACAATAACGATAATAATGATAACATTAACAACAGGGAAATACTACAACTAGTACTGCTAAAATTCATAATAACCATAATAATAACCAAAATGACAATCATCAATAAAATGATAATGATAATATTGACAATGCCTCTGGCTCAATGTGCCTGTAATTGGAATAGCCTTTAATACCATCTATTAAAAGGGCGAAATTTGAACTCGGGGCAGTAGAATAGCCACCACACTACACAATTCGATATTCTGGGTAATGGAGCAGCTGTTATTAATTTCTAGGTGCTATCCTCACATATATAAAAAAAAAAAAAAAAAAAAAAAATTGCAAGCGGTGTCTCAATGGATGACATTTTGGCTTTTTTTATCAATAATCTTCGTTAGTATTCGATGTCTGAACTAGATGGAGAATAAAAACATGATGCTAATCAGTCTAGAAAAACAAGAGGGAATGAAGATAATGACGTCATACAGAAGAAAGAAGGGGTTAAAAGTTGTTATTGTATTACGGAATCAACCTTCTTGCAGAATTCCTCATTGCAGCATTTTTATTGGTTGTCTGTTTCTACTCATTTCGTGATTTTTACGAATGTCTGAAATCCTCACACGAGCAACAGTACCAAAATAATAAAAGAGAGAGAGAGAGAGAGGGAGAGATGAGAGAAGAAGAGAGAGAGGAGAAGAGAGAGAGAGAGAGAGAGAGAGAGAGAGAGAGAAGAGAGAGAGAGAGAGAGAGAGAGAGAGAGAGAGAGAGAGAGAGAGAGAGATATTTCGCTAAATAAGATCATGTACTTTAAGACACTCTCAAATAATACGAGTAAATAAATTCTTCAAATAAAACGAGGAACAACAATAAAATTCAAATAAGATTCTTCCCAGTAAACGAGTTCTTCAGATAAAAAAAAAAAAAAAAAAAAAATTCAAATCAAAACATTAAAAAAAAAAAAACATAATCTCTGAACATCTTGGAAAATTCTTGGAGTCCTTCTTTTGCCGACAGCGAAGGGGCGCCTCTGTTCCCTCGGCAGAAGATGGCTGACCTTCACGGCTACGACTTCTCTGTGGCTGCCCTTCCCTATTCGCCCTTTATCATGACCTCTGACCCCAGCAAGCCAGGCCCGGGGAGGTTAGATGTCGCCTTTTGTTCGTTGAAAGTTTGGAATCTATTAAGTAATCCATTAAGTACTCTAAGTATTAAATAATCTATAAGTACGTTATTAAGAATCCATGAAAAATTCTCTATTATAACTAATGCTAATTGATAAAGATGTGTTTGATAGAAAAAAAAAAAAAAAATACTGCGCTTAGCAACATTGCTTTTGCGTGGTTGGTAATCATTAAAACTTTCATATTTGATGCCTTTTCGGAAAATACTTTTTTTTTCGACTGAGGCGTGATTTGCCGCCCGCTGAACGGATCTAAAATGCATGTTGAGAGCTGACAAACGGACTTTTAACTTAACCCCTTCTATTGCTAACCCAATTCCTTGCCCCCTTTCTTTTTCTTCTCTTCTGCTTTCCTTCTCTCCTTTTTTTTTCCCCTTTCCTCCTCCTTCTCTATTCACTCCTCTACTTTCTTTCCTTTCCCTCTTCTTCTCCTCCTTTCTCCCTCTCCCTTAACCCTTCCTCTCCCCTTTCTCCTTTCACTCCTCCACCCAATTTCCTTTCTTTCCCCTTCCTCCCTTTTCTTTCCTTTCCCCCTTTTCCCTCCCTTTCTCCTTCCCTTCTCCCTTCCCCCTCCTCCTTTTCTTTCCCTTCCCTCTCCCCTTTCCCCTTCCTCTTCCTTTTTTCCCTTTAACCCCTCTTCCTCCCTTTTTCCTCCCTCTCTCCCTTACCCTTCTACTCCCTCTTCCCTTCTTCTTCCCTTCCCCCCCCTTCCCCCTTCCCCCCCCTCCCCTCCCCCCTTCCCCTTCCCCTTACCGCGGACTCGAGGTGCTGCTCCTGGACGTCCTGCGCGCGCAGCCAACTTCACCTACCACTACGTCGCCCCCGAGGACAACCAGTGGGGAGGCTCAAGGCTGATGGGAACTGGACGGGCATGATAGGTGGGTGTGGAGGGCAGGGTCGGGTGGGGGAGGCGAGGGAGGGAGGGGAGTGGGCAAGGGTAAGGAGGACGTGGAGTGGATGGGATAGGGAGGATGAGGGGGAGTTGGCAAGGGAGGACGATGGGAGTAAGGAGGGGGCAGGGATGGGATAGGGAGGGGTGAGGGTTGGCAAGGAGGATTATGGGGGCTAAGGATAAGAGGCAGGGGGGGGCAGGGTAAGTATGGGTAGCGAGTAGCTGAAGCAGGAAATAATATATTTGGTAACACAAATGCTTGGTAGGAAAGTCACTCTTTCAATAAATGATAATAAAAATAGGAGAGAGAGAGAGAAAAAAAAACATACATAACTTATACAGCAAAAAATCTAGTCAGAAACACGATTTTCTTTCCGTTTTCACTCCGACCAACCGCAGTCAGCTACGGATAAATACTCAATGACCACCGCCACCACCCAAGCTGCAGCGCCCCCTCATCCTCCTCCTCCTCCCGCAGGCATGGTGGTGAGGGAGCGAGCCGACTGGGCCGTCAGCGACATCACCTTCTCGGCGCAGCGGGAGGAGTACGTCGACTTCTGCCTCCCCTTCATCTACGACGCCTCGGAGCTCGTCACGCCGCTCGCGAAGCCGCTCCCGCAGTGGCTCGGCCCCGTCAGGTGAGGCCGGGTGGGGTCGGAGGGCCGGGTCGGGAGGGCGAGGGGGGACGTGGGCCTCGTCCTCGTCAGGGAGTCCAGGGGAAAGGGGGAGGGGAAGTATTGTATACTTTCTTGCCTTTCCGGATGTAAACATTTGGCATTCCTTCCTTCCTCCTGCCCCTTCTCTCTCTTTTTCTTTCTCTTGTCCTTTCGCTCCCTCTCTATTTTCTTTCCTTCCCTCCCTTCTCCCTTCGCCCTTCCACTTTCTTTCCTTTCCCTTTTCCTCTCCCCTTTCTCCCTCTTCCCCATCCCTCTTCACTCCTCCGCCACTTCCTTTCCTTCCCTCCCTCTCCCCCTTCCCTCTTCACTCTCCTTTCTTTCCTTTCCCGACGATGTCCCTCCTCGACAGGCCTTTTTCGGGCGAGGTGTGGGCGGCCATCGCGGTGGCGGTGGCGGCGGCCGGGCCCTTCCTCAGCGCCCTCGCCAGGATCTGCGTCGCCTCCGGGAGCGCCAGAGTACGCTGGTTCCACAACATCGGCAACACGGTCCTCTTCACGCTGCAGCCCGTCTTCCAGGTCAGTGTCTTCGGGCGATGAGGTTGCGGGCACGGCTTTGTGGGGATGCCGTCGGCGGAGGGTTGGGTCCTGGCGCTTATCTGTCGCGGTCCATGATTGTTCTAGTGCACGCGCTCGGGCACGCACACACACGGACGCATACACACACACACACACACACACACACACATATATATATATATATATATATTATATAATATTATATAGATAGATAGATAGATAGATAGATAGATGATATAAATATAGTTATATGTATATATATATATATATATATATATATATATATATATATATATGTGTGTGTGTGTGTGTGTGTGTGTGTGTGTGTGTGTGTGAGTGTGTGTGTGCCCTCAATAACACACACACACAGTCGACGTTTGAGCCTCATGGAGGAAACAATGCGTCTGAGCGAGCGTTTAAGTGACAAAGACACATCAGCCTATACAAAATAGCATAAGAGAAAACTTGAGTAAAACTTTCAGGGGAGACCATTTTAAATTTTCAGTATCAACAGAGGAAGGGTATTCAAGTTTGGTTTTAATTTCCAAATACATAGGCTTTCCAAAATATTTTAGTCCAAATCATATTGGGAAAAGTCAAGAATTTCAAAATTGTTATAAGAGAAAGGATTTTCTTTAAAATAGTGATGTCTGATTGAGGGCCTTTGTAGGTTTTTATACATATATATGTGTGTGTGTGTATCTGTATGCACACAAACACACACACATACATATGTGTGTGCATCACATCAAGGCGTATACATCTCGGAACATTCCCAAAGTGTTTCATGTTTTAGGTGAATTCTGCCAACGGATTTTACAAAACTATAAGACAAAAGTGTGGTATGGAGAACTAAGATAATAAGGAAACAGACATGTAGACAAGACAGAAGGAAGAATGACAGAGAACCCAGCAGAGAGGCCTATACATACGTTGAGTGCCTGGTCGAAGCCGGGACAATAATGGTTTACATAATATAGTCGGTGCCACTTATGTAATTATGACATGCTGGCCGTATAACTAATCAATGTACAGAACGGGCCGGCTAATATGTGACACGTCTCACGAGGGTGGCCTGTCAACACGTGGGTTGTCAATGAAGTGTGAGTATAGGATTGATATTGTTGGTATATAAAACTGCAATAAGAGACCGGTCATTAATCAGGTTGTCCGCAGAATCGACTGATACCTTCTACGGCTTGTAAAAGCGAGGAGGGGGGCGACCTGGCATGACGAGGCAATCCCGATGGCTTCGCTGATTTCCACAGTTCCCCCGCATGTATTTCTGTTCCTCCTGTGCGCTTATCTACACGTTATCCCGGTATTTCGGAGTAGAACTATGATAGACATGTATATACAGTATTGTTCCATATATTGTACTTTTGCTTTACTCTACGGCAAATGGCATTAACCAGATAAAATCGGCTAAAAAATACCAGATCATACATTTTTCACCAAAAGTATTCAGTAACGTTCCCCCTTCAAATGACGCTCAGGGAACGTGCCATACCATACATACCAGGGTATGACACGCGTATAACCGACCTAATTGTGCACGAAGACTTCCGCCTATCTTCTGTTCCCTTGTTATATTTTTATTAATGCATGATTCATTCAGAGCCGTAGACAGACCCCGAGTCACGCTGTACATTTAAAGGTTCCACAGTAAATTTCAGTACAGAAGATTCGCCTCACTGCACAATCCCTGAACTCAAGCATCCCTTGAGACTTGTCACCACCTGCGCCCGTGAACGTTCTTCGGACGCACTACTCTAAGATAACCGAGTGAACGAGCTTGAATTTGTATATATAGCAATACGATCTAATGAAATCCCTCTCCTCCCTTCCCCAACCAGCGCGGGAACGTCAATGACATCATGGCTGCTCCCGGGCGCGTCTTCGTGGCCTTCTGGCTGGCGTTCACGATGGTGGTGGGCATCATGTACTCCTCGTCCCTCACCTCCTTCCTCATCTCCCCGGGCATGCAGACGCCCATCGAGAACCTCCGCCAGCTGGTCACCTCGGACATCGGCTGGGGAAAGGTGAGTCCCGTGGGCGGCGGTTCTGCTCATGGCCGGTGGTGAAAGCCGCGGGCATACTGGTTTGGGAAATGGCTTGGGTATAGGGTCCTTTCTTGGGCGAGGGGGGGAGAGGGGGATTTACCAAGGGTTCGTCTGTCAGAAATCAAGAGACAGACAATGAGAGAGGCTACATTTACTAACGTACGAATTTACATATACATAAACAAGTAGAATATCAAGAAAGACCCTGGGTGAAGCTATAATTTTGTTTCGTTCATAAAAAAAAAAAAAAAAAAAAAAAAAACATTTGATAATCATAGACATTATTTCTGGTGGTGAGATCATAAGAATAGATCGAGCATTGCACATTTCATCAGGCGAAAACCGTGCTTTTTCGGCCAGGAAATAAATCACATCAATTAGAAGCAAATTATATGTTTGTATGTACAGTAGACATGCTTATAGGGCTTATATATGGATAAATACGCACTCATAAGCACTGGGCACTTTTCCCAGCCTTTCAAAGCCTGGCAGCCTGCTCCCCCCCACCTCATAGCCCCCACGCCCCCCCCATTCTTCCCCCTCCCGAACGCCTCTCCCTCAGCACCTGCGTGTCGGCGCTGGATTCCTTAGCCTCGGTTGGATCTCCTCCCGCAGGTATACTTCGGGGGCGTCCAGAGCGCCATCCTGGAGCAGGCGACCGACCCCGTGATGGTGGCGCTGAGGGAGGGCGTCATCTGGCGGGACTCCCTGGACGGCATCCTGCAGGACGTGGTGAAGGGCACGCTCGCCACCTGGGACAACAGCATCACCACTCGCCTCACGATCGCCGTCAAGTACACGGACGCTACAGGAAGGCCCCTGGTGCACCTGCCGGGGTTCGAGATCATGCAGGAGCGGATCGCCTGGCCCATGCAGCAGTACGCGCCCTACAAACGCAGGTTAGGAGGTCGTCGGGGACAGGTCTTCTGTCTGCCTGCTGGCTTTGCACCTTTCTGTGGTTAGTTCTTTGGCGTCTATTTATTAATAATGATCACATAAACACCATCAGAATATACTCTTCAGAAATCATTGATATTAAGAGCAGAACAGGGTCTTTTCATAACGAGAAGAAATGTGCCATCGACTAAAGGTTTTCTGGCTGATACTGCCTAGGCCTCCTCTTTGGCTGATGGAATGTGTACGTTTCCTCATCCGCACGGACTTGTAGTTCCGGATCCCGCCTCATGTAATCCCTGGTTCTCTTTCCTGGCGAAGGATTGACGAGCTGATCAGCCGCGTGGTGCAGGCGGGGCTGGTGCAGCAGTGGCTCCGGGTGAGGCGCTGCGAAACTTCCGGGTCAAAGTGGATATAATGTGAAGCCCTTTAGCTCCCGAATTGCCAGCGACCGAAGTTTAATCTAGCCTTTCTCCTCAGCTCATCCTGTTCGAGGAGCAGGTCCTGGCGCGCCTGAAGAAGGGCGAGGCGGCGGCAATCGAGAGCCGGGAGGAGGAGAGCGAGGAGCCGGTCGACGGCGCCACCGTCCTCAGCCTCGAGCACTTCCAGGGGCCCTTCTTCGTCCTCCTGCTCGGGTATCTGGCCGGCGCGCTCGCGCTCCCGCTGGAGGTGCTCGCCAATCACGCCCTGAGGGACAGGCGCGGCTGAGACTTGGCAACGAGCCTCGAGGCACAAACGAGACGGTTCGCGCGCTCGAGCCTCAACGACCCCGGAACTGAACTACATTTAGAAACGCCTTATGCCCACTAACACGCACACACGCACACACTTACCCACAAACGCACACATACACAATGAAGTACCCTGCATAAGAGCAGCCATATAATAACATGATTAATAAAAAGCAAAATTCAATGTTTATTATCAATTATCCGTCAACCGTGCCTCTTCTCTCACTTATGAACCGTGTTCGCGTTGACAAGTATAGAAAAGGAATAAAGGAATAATTATCTTCACAACACAAAAAATATATTTGGTTTGTTTTGAAATGCTTGGCCTAATATACATCGTTCATATATATCACGTGACTGATGACCTTCGTTGTTTTAAGTGGTCTTTCTTCTTCATACAAGCAACAGTTTTGAAAGCATTGGCGATAATTGTTAAGAAATAATATTATTTTCGAAGAAGACGAAGTTCAGTTTAAAAAAAAAGCGTTTTTAAGATTTTTTAAAATGTATTTGTTGAAATTATTATTTTTACTTTTGTTTCTATTATTGGTTTAATTAGCATCATTCTCCTTAGTTTTATTCATTTTATTATAAATCATCATCATTATTCTTGGCATTCTTATTGTCATTGTCGTTATTGTTATTATTTTCTTTTTATATATATATTTACAGATATCACTATTATTATAATTATTATTATGGTCATCATTATCATTACTAATGTCATTATTATTATCATTATTATTGTTATTACCATCATTATCATTAATATCATTGTATATCATTATTATATTGATATTATCTTTATCATTAGATTATTATTACTCTGGTTAGTTATAGTTATTATTACTTTCTTCTTATTATCATTATATCATCATTGTGTTGTTTTTGTTCATCCTAAATTGCCACTGTCTTTATTGTTACTATGATTGTTGCTATCATTGTTATCATCATTATATCATCGTCATTACTATCATCCTTATAATCATTATCATCGTTATTGTTATAATTTTTATCATCATTACTATCATTGTTATTTGTCTTTATTATCATTATTATGACTGTATTATTATTATTCATTATCATATCATCATCATTATTATCATCACTGTCATCATAATCACTGTGATTACTGATACATTATCAATTATATTATATTTTTTATTCATTGTTTTAAAATTATTTCATCACCATCACTATCATTTTCACGAGAATATTATTAATAATCCTAGTACCCTTGCTTGATTTTATTGTCACTCACAACAAACGCATTTTAGGAGAACAAATAAATTAAATAAATTACATGATGTATATATGCATATATGTATATATATATACATATATATATATGTATATTATTTATATATATAATATATATATATATATATATATATATATATATATAATATAATGTTGTGTGTGTGTGTGATGTGT
>NW_020870324.1:219500-229500 GCF_003789085.1 Penaeus vannamei
GAGGGGTGAGGAGGAGGATGACGAAGGAAGGGGGAAAGAAGGAGGGGAATTGAGAAGAGAAGAGGAAAAGGGGGAGAAGAGGAGGAAGGACAAGAAAGAGGCGGAGAGGAAAGAAAGTAAGAATGGAGGTAGAGAACGAAAAGGAAAAGGAAGGATCGAGAAGAGGGAGGAGGAAGAGGAGAGAAGAAATAGAAGAAGAAAAAGAAGAAAAACTAGCTACCGTTCCAATAATAACCGACCGTAGTAACTACAGTCTACTTACATTAGCCGAAAAAAAAAAACACTTTTGTTTTTATAATTAGATCAGATTTCTAACATTACCAATACGCGAGCACAGATTTTCGAGACAGTACTGAAAAAGTGCCGAGTGTTCTGTGTCTTTTTTTTTCGTTGCTTGTTTCTGGGAAGTTAATATCATGATGATTTTGTTTTTGTTTTGCTTCATTTTCGATTTAATGGAAGTGCTGGAGTAAGTGCTGCCATCTGTTGAGGAGATTTTGTAGTGAGAGGTTTGGATTTGTGCTTATGTGTGGTGTGTGTGTGTGTGGGTGTGTGTGTGTGTGTGTGTGTGTTGTGTGTGTGTGTGTGTGTGAGAGAGAGAGAGAGAGAGAGAGAGAGAGAGAGAGAGAGAGAGTAGTGCATTGTTTACAAGTTCACTATACTTTTTGACAACTTTTTTTTCTGTCTTCTTTTGTATCTGTTTTATTCCCTATTCTCTGGTGTCCATCATTCAGTCCATTCATCATTCCCTCTTTCTTTCTGTTTCTCTGCCTCCCTCTCTTTCCCTCTTTCTCTCTGTTTCCTTCTTCCCTCTCTCCCCCCTCTTTTTCTCTCTCTCCCTCTCCTCCACCTCTTTCTCTCCTCTCCCCCCACTTTCTCTCTCTCCCTCTCCTCCTCTTTTTTTTTCTTCCTCTTCCCCCTCTTTCTCTCTCTCCCTCTCCCTCCCTCCCTCCCTATTTCTCCCCCTCCCCTCTTTCACTCCCCCCCCCCCTCCTCCCTTTCCCTCCCTCCCTCTTTCTCCCCTCCCCTCTTTCTCTCTCTCTCTCTCCCTCTTTCTCTCTCCCTTCTCTTTCTCCTCTCCTCCCACACCTCCCCCTCTCACATGACTCAACTGCGGGTTGGCGCGTGAAAGTAGAAGGTCTTTATGACACACAAATTAGATTATGAATTCCATTTTCCTCGCTCCCCGGTGACTTCAGCTCTTGTCGGCTTAATGTCAAATGCGCCCTTAAAGACAGCTGGCATCAAGGGCGAATGCGCGCCCGTCTTTGCATGGAGTTATGAGCCTTATGGACACCTGCGATTGCTCCCCATCGCCGGCCACGCGGCAATGAGCATCGACTTTTCGGAGCGGAAAGAAAACTGTTAAAGAAAGTAGGGGAAAAGGGGGGGGGGAAGAAGGGGAAAAAAAGGAGGGAAAAGAAGGGGAAAAAGGCCTGGAAAAGGAGAAAGAGAGAGCGGGAGAGAGGGAAAAGGAGAGAGGGGAAGGAGAAGAGGAGAGGGAGAGAGGGTAAGGAAGAGAGTGAGAGTGAAAGGGAAAGAGAGAGAAAGAGATAAAAAGAGAGAGAGAGAGAGAGAGAGAGAGAGAGAGAGAGAGAGAGAGAGAGAGAGAGAGAGAGAGAGAGAGAGAGAGAGAGAGAGAAGAGAGAGGGAGAGAGGGAAAGAAAAAGAGAGATAGAAAAGAGAACGAGAGAGAGAAAGATAGAGAAAGAGAAATAGAGAGAGAGAGAAGAGAAAGAGAAAGAGAGAGAGAGAGAGAGAAAGAGAGAGAGAGAGAGAGAAAAGAGAACGAGAGAGAGAAAGAGACAGAGAAGAGAAAGAGAAAGAGAGAGAAACAGACAGACAGACACAGAAGCAGAGACAGACAGAATGAGATGAGAGAGAGAAAAAAAAACATCGGAAAGCGGAGCCTTACTTCGAGGGCGGAGGTCGTAGGCTCCGAGAAAGAGAAATGAAATGAATCGTAAAGTTTCCCGATAAAAAAAAGGAGTGGAGTGCCCTTCCCTTCCAGGAAAAAAATAAGGAAGCGAGGAAGAGAGAGAGGGAAAATGGAGAGATAGAGAGAGGAAAAGAGGGAAAAAAGAGAGAGGGAGATAGAGGAAAAGGAGAGAAAGAGAGGGAGAAAAGGAGAAGAAGAGAGATGAGAGAGAGAGAGAGAGATGGAGAAAGAGAGAGAGAGGAGAAAGAGAGAGAGAGAGAGAGAGAGAGAGAGAGAGAGAGAGAGAGAGAGAGAGAAGAGAGAGAGAGAGAGGAGAGAGAGAGAGAGAGAGAGAGAGAGAGAGAGAGAGAAAGAGAGAGGAGAAGAGAGAGAGAGGGAGAAAGAGAGAGAGAGAGAGAGAGAAGAGAGAGAAGAGGAAGAGAGAAAGAGAGACCGAGAGAAAGAAAGAGAAAGAGAGAAAGAGAGAGAGAGAAATAGAGAAACAGATAAATAGATTAAATAGAGAAAGAGAGAAAGAAAGAGTAGGAAAAAAGGAGAGAGATATATTTGTGAGCGCGTATCCCTCCGCGTGAGGTGGACTTGGAAAAGGCGGGATCGTCTCTGTCTGGTGGGGTGACGATGCTATTTTATTTTTTGTCTTTTCTCTCTTTAGCTTATTTTCTCTATTCGTTTCTCTTGTTTTATTTCTCTCTTTCTCTTTTTTTCCTTCTTCTTTCTCTTTTTTTCTTCTTTCTCTTTTCTTCATCTTATTTTCTGATTTCGTTTCCCGTTTTTTTTCTCTTTTTAGTCATTTTTTTCTTTGCTTTGCTTTATTTTTTCCTCTCTTTTTTTGTTCTCTCTCTCCTCTCTCTCTCTCTCTCTCTCTCTTCTCTCTCTTCTCTCTCTCTCTCTCTCTCTCTCTCTCTCTCTCTCTCTCTCTCTCTCTCTCTCTCTCTCTCTCTCTCTCTATCTATCTCTATTCCTTACTGATTTCATTCATATTCTTATAATTATTTAGCGATATTTTCCTCTCAAAGTGAAAACGATAAAACTAACATTATTATTATTATTATTATTATTATGTTTTTTTTTTTTTTTTTTTTTTTTTACATTTTAAGCCTTAGAAGAGCGATTCCCCGCAGAAGATTAAGATCATTATCATCAAATTTATCATTACTATCAATATCATTATTAAAATCAATGTCATTATCATCATGATTATTACTGTTATCATTGTCATCATCAAATTGATTCTCCTTCTTCTTCTTCTTCATTTTCTTTTTATCATTATCATTACCACGATTTATATTACTTTTATTACTACCATGTCATTATTGTCTCCATCATCACCACTACCACTACTATCAGTTTCACCACCATCTTTACCGTCTCGCTATCACCATCACCAATTTCATCACCACCGTCACCATTCTCACCATCATCTCTATCAGTTTCATTAACACCCTCACCACCCTCACCATCAGTTTCATCATCACCATCGCCACCCTCATCATCACCATTCTCACGCCCCCCCCCCCCCTCACCCTCACCCCTCCCTCACACCACACCCACCACCTTCACCCCCACCCTTACCACACCACCACTACCTCACCACCCTTCACCCCCTTACCCCACCCCCCCCTTACCCCCTCCCCTCCCCCCACCCCACTCCCCTCACCCCCACCTCACCCTCACCACCATTCTTCCGACGAAGGAAATGGCGCGAGAATCTACTCTGCCTTAATGAGATGAAGAACAGACATGAATTATTAAAGGGATCGCTGCCTCCGCGTCGGACGCTTGTTACGTCTTCCAAAACGACCTGTAGAGTCTATATATATATATTATATATATATATATATATATATATAATATATATATATATATATATATATATATATATATATATATATATAATATATATATTTTTTTTTTTTTTTTTTTTTTTTTTTTTTTTATCTTTTCTCTACGGCATTTGTTATTATTGTTATGTTTTTTGGTTATTTTTCTTTCGATATTTTTGTGTTTTTTTGTGTGATTTTTTTTTCTTTTTGTGTGTTATTTATTATTGTTATTTATTTTGTTATTTTATTTTAGAGTTTTTTTATTCATTCTCTTTCTTTTTCTTTTTTGTATTTTTCTCGTTTGGTCTTTTTTATGCTTTCCTTTTTCGCTTGTTTTTTCTTTGCTTTCTCCGTTCTATTTTGTCATGTCTCTCTTCCTTCTTTATTTATCTTTTCTTTCATTTATTCTTTATGATAATACGCTTAGCTTTAATGAAGGATAGAAGGAGGAAAGAGAGAGAGAGAGAGAGAGAGAGAGAGAGAGAGAGAGAAGAGAGAGAGAGAGAGAGAGAGAGAGAGAGAGAGAGAGAGAGAGAGAGAGAGAGAGAGAGAAAGAGAGAGAGAGAGAGAGAGAAGCAGGAAGACAGAGAGAGAGAGAGGAACGAGGGAAATATATAACAGGGATATCAAAACCCCGCCATTCTCGCAAGGATTGCCGCCCATAAAACGTTTTTTTTTTTTTCTCTTTTGTATCCTTTTTTTCATTTTCTTTATTTCTCCTTTTCCCCTTCGTCTCCCCCCCCCCCCGTTGTTTCTTAACCGCTCGAACAGCAACGTTTAGAGAGAAGCTGGCGAATCTCCCGAGACAAAGGATTCGAGGAGAGTCGGAATCTTTATGTGACGTTTCGCTCGACGCTCTTTTGTTTTTCGAAGCGTCTCGGCACCGGATGCCCGAGGATCGTATTTCATTTATTATCATCGTCATCGCCATTATTATTCTCCTTATTGTTATGGTTATTTTTCGTCTTATTCTTGTTATCATCCTCATTCTACTTCTTATTCGTCTTATCATTATCCTTTATTACCATCATTATCGATTATTACCATCATTATCGTTTTTATCATAGCTATTTTCATCATCAATATCTATCTTTTATGGCGTGGGATCTGTGTCGCTTTTCTCTTCGCGGGCGTGGGTGGGCGTGGATGGAGAGGGCGAGGGTTGGGGGACGAACTTCTATTATGAATCTAAACTATAAATTTACTTTCACTAATTCGAATTATCCTCCTTCCGGTTGAGGTTATTCCAACAATATCATTTCTGTCCACCTCTCTCGGAACTTGTAAATAGGATTATAACAAACAATTTATAACGTATAACAAGCAACTCACACCCACACGTCATAAATCATAATATAAGAAAACGAAAGAAAATGTAGAACGCAAATAAACAATAAAGATAAACATAAATAAAAATAAATAAACATAAACAATAAAAGACAGACAATAAACAGGACAGCAGGAGTAACCATGGAAGATCACACACACAGCGCACGCCATTCAGTACATGTACATCAAAGCTACACTAAGTACACCCACTTCCTTAACATTAGGAGACAGAAGTCCATAAATAGGCATCACACACACACACACAAACGACGTACATTTAGCACATAGTTAGTGTACACAGCAGGGAGACAGGAAATGTCATATGAAGTACAATTTGCTGCACGCTGCTTGTTGTACGCTCTGAGAGTACTTTGCTGGGAAGTGAATTTATATTTTGAATTTTGGAGGGATTTTTGTTTGGTGTTGTCTCTGCGTCTCTTTATGTTAATCTGTGATATATTTTTTTCTCTTTCTAATTCTCTCTGTCTTTCTTATCTCTCTCTTTCTCTCTTTCTCTCCGTCTCTCTCTTTTCTCTTAATTCTATCTCTGTCTCTCTGTCTGTTCTGTCTGTCTGTCTCTCTTCTCTCTCTCGTCTCTCTCGCTTTCTCGTCTCTCTCGTCTCTCTCTCTCTCTCTCTCTCTCTCTCTCTCTCTCTCTCTCTCTCTCTCTCTCTCTCTCTCTCTCTCTCTCTCTCTCCTCTCTCTCTCTCTCGCTCTCTCTCTCTCTCCCATTTCCGTTCTTCTTCCTCTCCTCTATCTCCCTATACCTCTACTTATCTTTCCATTCCTCTTTCCCCTTCTCTCTCCCCTCCCTTTCTCCCGATTATTCTCTACCCCCTCACCCCCCCCCCCCCCTCGTCTGATGAGCTCCCGCCACAACACCAGAATTAATTTTAGATCCTGAGATCAAGCTCTCTCTCTCTCTCTCTCTCTCTCTCTCTCTCTCTCTCTCTCTCTCTCTCTCTCTCTCTCTCTCTCTCTCTCTCTCTCTCTCTCTCTCTCTCTCTCTCTTCTCTCTCTCCTCTCTCTCTCTCTCTCTCTCTCTCTCTCTCTCTCTCTCTCTCTCTCTCTCTCTCTCTCTCTCTCTCTCTTTCTCTCTCTCTCTCTCTCCGTCTCTCTCTCTCTCTCTCTCTCTCTCTCTCTCTCTCTCTCTCTCTCTTCTCTCTCTCTCTCTCTCTCTCTCTCTCTCTCTCTCTCTTCTCTCTCTCTCTCTCTCTTCTCTCTCTCTCCGTCTCTCTCTCTTCCTCTCTCTCTCTCTCTCTCGCTCTCTCTCTCTCTCTCTCCATCGCTCTCTCTCTCTCTCTCTCCTCTCTCTCTCTCTCTCTCTCTCTCTCTCTCTCTCTCTCTCTCTCTCTCTCTCTCTCTCTCTCTCTCTCTCTCTCTCTCTCTCTCTCTCTCTCTCCTCCCTCCCTCCCTCTTCTCCCTCTCTCCTTTTCTTTTATTCCCTCTCACTCTCTCCCCTTTTCTTTTATTCCAATTTCCAATTTTCCTTTCCCTCTTCATTTCCCTCTTTTACGGTGTCCTATCTTACCCCCTCTTATTCGAACCTTTCCCTTTTATTTTGTGCGTTCGGGGAGTCTATAAACGGCAAAGATACGAAGGTTTTAATGCTATATAGAGAGTTTGATGATATGAGGATAAATATTGGTACCATTATGCTTTAGTTTTTTTTTCAATATTGTTCTATATTTTTGTTGTTAACTTTGTTATTATTGATATGATTATTATCGTTATTGTTATTATCATCACTGTTATTATTATTATTGTTATTGTTATTATTATTATTATTATTATTATTATTATTATTATTATTATTATTATTATTATTATTATTATTATTATTATTATTATTATATATATTATTATTATTATATTATCATCATCATAATTATTATTATCATTATCATAATTATTAGTATCATTATTATTGTTGTTATTATTATTATTATTATTATTATTATTACTCTTATTATCATTATTGTTATCATTATCATTATCATTATCATAATATCATTGTCATTTCATTATTATCACTCTCATTCCACTTATCAAAGGTTCTTGATTGCGTAGATTGTATTTATATTTGTATAAAATAATTCGTAAGCATCTGTATTTCTTTGCTTTTGAAATGGTGACACATCCACAGTGCAGTCATACATTTACACATCTTTGGATAACCTGCGTGTCATGAGAGTGTGTTAAGTCATCCATTGCAAAGATGTAACACCTTAGATTGTGTGGTTTTCCTTCTTTCACAAAAGTTTACGAGTATTTCACAAACCGGGGGATGGTATTCATTTTTGCTGTTATTATTTTTTTTTTTGTGTGTCACCATTCACAATGCAATCATACATTCACACATGTAACCTCATATGGTGTGGTTTTCCTTTTCTTTCACAAAAGTTCACGAGTATTTCACAAACCGGTCTAAGTCCTAGAGATTGTGTGACAAGATTTTCAGTACATGTACTCACTCACATTCGTATACTTTATATTGTATGTAATGGTATATACATAACCATATGTTTATGTTATTATATGTTATTGATATATGTATGATATGTGTGTGTATATGTATATACATTTACACACACACACGCATATATATATGTGTGTGTGTGTGTGTGTGTGTGCATGTGTGTGTGTATTCATTTTACACACACACATGCATATCCATATACACGCAAGCAGAAAGAGGGAGGCACGCAAGTTCTGATCGCAGCTCCACTTACCGCGTCCACCTACAGTGCCCCTTCTCGCCCATGCAACAGTGAGCACACACGCATATATGCAAAGTCCGGGTATATATCTATACACTAATTTACATGAATTTACATATTTCGGTCACATATTTTGAAGTATGTAGTTTATGTTCAGAATTACTCACAAGTTTTGGTCCAATTCAACCTATGTATGGATATTTCGAACTAACTACAAGTTTATTTATTTATTGTAGATGAACGATACCTTGTTTTAAAGGGTACAGTGGAAATGGGTACAAAAAAACACAGACATGCTTAGTTACTCACATACACGGAGTCCGCCAGACATTAGCACAAATCTATGATATCCATACTATGATATTCCACCTGATCCCCTATATAGGCATACATACGGGGACAGGTGGATATAGGATACGCATAGGCATACATAGACTCATACATGGGGTCAGACAGACATATGATAGACACAGACACTCACATGTACTTATACATGGGGTTAGACAGAGTTAGAACAGGCATACACAGACATTCACTTATACACTGGGTTAAACAGATAGAATAAACACAGACACACATATGCACTTACACATAAGGTTAGACATAGGCCTACACAGCACGCATATGTCACTCAAAATAGGTTCATACAGACACGAAGTACACACAGACACACATATATGCACTTACATATATAGTTAGACATAGGCCTACACAGCACGCACATAAGTCACTCAAAATAGGTTCATACAGACACGAAGTACACACAGACACACATATGCACTTACATATACATAGCCTACACAGCACGCACATAAGTCACTCAAAATAGGTTCATACAGACACGAAGTACACACAGACACACACGCAGTCACTCACACGCACGCAGACATACATGAAGCATAAGCGAACGTAGGTACAATAAATATATATGCAGAAATTACATCCCATACTGCGACTATATAAATACTGGGACACGCTACAATGCAAGTTAATGTTTTACCTGGAAAATATGGTAAAAGCTGAACACTCACTATTGTATTATCCAGTCTGTAATTCAGTTTAGTAATTTTGAAAATTCTGTACCTATGCCCGTTAACTTTTTAGAGAACATAAGGAAAATGAAAATTCTGGAAAAAGGAGAAAAAATAAGGTTAATAATATTCCCTTCATTTCGATATTTCTCGAAAACAGATTATTAGAGCGAAGAAACGCCGGTACGAAATGAACTGAACGAATCATCAAAAATCACAACAGGAAAATTGCATTGCATAGTATACACGATAATAATATTCGAAAGGCAAATCTGATCTCTCAAATAAACACACAATATTTGCCTGATTTTCCGTGTACATGTGATAAAATCTGTATTTGTGTAATACCGGCAAAATTTATAAAACAGTGAAACCCAAATCAAACAATCGCTTTAAATGTAAACTTTAATTAACAACATTGCAATTTATATGTATATACGTATAACAAATAGAGAGTATTGGGGGCTAGTAGCGGGACTTGGCGCGCAGCACAAAACATTCTAATTGGTTGTTGTCAGCGGCCGGGGGGACGCTCGGCCACGCGATTGGTCCGCTAATTCAATTACCTCATCCATTTACACACTGACCCCGCTATGGCGAATCGTGTTAAAAACGAGTCGCCAGTATTTGTTTCTGTCGTGGCGCAGCAGCGAGATGCCTCTACAATTCAGGTGCAGAATTTGTTCGTAGAAGAGAAAATTGAAGCAAGAATGGCTAGAGATGTGGAAGCAGAAAGCATTGCCCCCGGCCCGAGCGCTGGGCGTCCCCTAAGGCCCAAGAGGGGAGAGATCTGAGAGCCGAGCGAGTGGGCGGAACCAAAGTGCTACGGGTATCATGATTGGCTGAGCGGCCAGGTGGGGGCGGGGCCGATGCACTGGGCGGCACCCACAGGAACGGCAGACGGCAGCTCGCCCTACCATTGTTTATAGTTTGAGATATATACAGAATATATAGCCTCTATACCTCCAAGCTTCATGGAGTAACCGAATAACTGGCAATATCAATTATTCATGACCTATGCCACATTTTATCTTAAGAATGGGAGGAAGAATGCGATAGCGCGATGGTCGTCATGCCTTCCCCAACGTAACCGTTCTGGAAAGTAATCCAATATTATCCACGCGATGACGGCGTTGGATCAGCTGGATACTCAAAACC
>NW_020870324.1:252000-262779 GCF_003789085.1 Penaeus vannamei
CTAAGTTTCTTCTAGAAACCGATAGATGTCTCTCTTCTTATCTCTCTCTGCTTTCTTTTCCCTTAGGCGTTTCTCCTTCTATCCCTATTCCATTATCATCTGTATATATTATATATAATCTTTTCTCTATCTCCTGCTCCTCTCACCTCGCTCGACATCTCTCCTCCAGTCCCACCCAAGGAAAGCCTCGATCGAATAGCATTCTTCCCCATCTCCATCCACTATCTTTATCGGTACACATCCCTTCGTCCCCGTTCCCCCACTTCCCCGCATCGCCCACCAGCCGGCGAGGTCTCACCCCCGCCCCGTCCGCCATTAATGGGAAGACGTCCCTCTAACCCCGAGTATCTAAGACGTCTCTACAGCAACACACCAACACCGCCGCCGCCGCCGCCGCCACCGCCACCGCTCGGCCAAGACGTCTCCGCTTCCATATATTGAATCAATAACCACCAATTTAGCGGCTGGCTTGCCCCGCTCAAGATCTGGCCCGGCAAACAAATAAACCACTTTGGCATCCTTGATTTCACCCGTAACCACATTTGAGCGAGGCCGGAGCGGAGTGGAAGTGGGGTGGAATGCCGTAGAAATGGCGAGGCCCGGCAGCGATATGGGGAGGGGAGGGAAGGGGGGGGGAGGACCGTTAAAACCGTTAGAAGACGTTATGAGGAAAGGCTTTTAAAGAATGGCGTGGGATGGAGTTTTGGGGAAGGAAGGACCGTTAAAACCGTTAGAGGACGTTACAACAAAAGAAGTTTGAAGAAAGGCGAGGGGCCTAGGGGGGTGGGGGAGGAGGGACCGTTAAAACCGTTAGAAGACGTTACAAGGAAGGGCGTTTGAAGAAAAGAGGGCCAAAAGTTTTCGAACTCAAAAAGAAAGAGACTATAAAATCTTGATAATTGAAGCAGGATATTTGCGATTGGAAAGCAAAAGGCGTGTGAAATATGGAAACGGTTTTTGAAAATGGGAGAATGAACGGTGCGGAATTTTCACGGCGCAAAGAAGAAAGGAAAATAGGGTTTGAAATGTGCTCTTTGGGTAAAATGAAACGTAAATGTAAATAATGGGTCGGTTATTGTGTGTAGCTATCTGCCAATCTATATGTGTATATGTGTGATACGTATCACATATGCAATTTTCTTTCTTATGTTTTCATTAAAATACGCAATGTAGTGGGTTTTATTTTGCTTCAGGCAGTTTATAGTTCTCTATTCGAAACAAAGTTTTCTCCTTTTAAAGCCACATTCCTCCTGAAATATTGCCACCGAGAGAGCTAGTAATATGTCTCGTGGGGGAAAAGTTGTGGCTTAACACTAAACACCGTAGTTTTGTTGTGAGGCAGAAAGGTCGTCGATTCTTAGTTCGCAATGAACTACCTTGGCGCGATGTCCCTGTCCTCTTGTTCTCTCATATTCGCTTTAATGTAGTTATAATCAACAATCAGGTGTCTTTATCAATTCATCAAAACGAGGGAATATTATGCATATCAAGTGCGGAGAAGGTAATTTCTGAGCTGTTACACAGGACGATCCGAATGCAAATAC
Organism: Penaeus vannamei; assembly: GCF_003789085.1. Taxonomy (NCBI): domain Eukaryota; kingdom Metazoa; phylum Arthropoda; class Malacostraca; order Decapoda; family Penaeidae; genus Penaeus; species Penaeus vannamei. Next base: position 253,545 of record NW_020870324.1, read on the forward strand.
CGTGTATACGTATGCACATGTAAAGGAGACGTCTAATCTCTCTGTCTGTCTCTGTTCTCACTCTCTCTCTCTGTCTGCCTGTCTTTCTCTTCTGTCTCACTCTCTCTCTCCTGTCTGCCTGTCTGTTTCTCTCTTCTGCTCCTGTCTTTCTCTCCTCTCTCTGCCCTGTCTGTCTCACTCTCTCTCTCTGTCTGCCTGTTTCTCTGTCTCTGTCTCTCACTCTCTCTCTCTGTCTGCCTGTCTGTTTGTCTGTCTCTCTGTCTTCCTGTCTTTCTCTCTCTGTCTCTCTCTCTCTCTCCTCTCTCTCTCTCTCTCTCTCTTCTCTCTCTCTCTCTCTCTCTCTCTCTCTCTCTCTCTCTCTCTCTCTCTCTCTCCCTCTCTCTCCTCTCTCTCTCTCTCTCTCTCTCGCATTCTCTCCGTCTCTCTCATACACACATATACATATAAATTCACACAAGCACAGGGACCAAATAAACAGAGTGCACGCAGCCCAAATGAAATAGCTAAGCTGAGGAAGGGAAAGCCCTTTCAGGAAAAAAAAGAAGAGAGAGAGTGAGAGAGAAGAGAAAAAAAGAAGAAGCTCCAACTAAAACATAATAACGGCGCGCAAAAGAGGACCTACAACCAAGGGGAGGAAAGAGGGGAACGCACGAAGGAATGAGGGCAGAGCCAAGATGAAGAATTCAGACGCAGAAGGGGAAGAGAGGAAGGGAACGCTAGCCGGTCGGGGAGGAGCAGGAGGAGGAGGAGGAGGAGGAAAGGAGGGGGAGGAAGGGGAGGAGGAGGAGGAGGAGGAGGCATGCGACGTGACATGAGGGTGCAGGAATTAGAATAATGATTAGGCAGAAGGAGTAAAGGGGTAAAGCAAGGAGTCAGGCAGGAATAGGAATAGGAGGAGAGGGAAAGAGGAAATGGAAGGAAGAAGAGGAGGAAGGAAGAGGAAGAGGAGGGGAAGGAAAATGATAATAAGAAGGAAAGGGAGAGGGGAAGGAGGAAGAGGAGAGGGGAGAAGAAGAAGAAGAGGGAGAGGAGGAGAAGGAGAAGGAAGATAAGGACGAGGAGCATGAAGAAGAAGGAAGAGGGGCACTACGAGCATGAGAGGAGGATGAACAGGAGATGAGGAGGAAGAGGAAGGGGCTCACCGAGGGAGGAGGACGAGGCCGGGAAAGGGCGCGTCCAGTGGGCGTTGATGGAAGGCGCTCGGGTCAGGCGGCCGCGGCGAGGAGGGGAAGCCAAGGCCAGAGGGCGCGCACTCGAACACAGGACGCGCGCACGAACAAGTGATACTCAGAAATGCACGCAGACTTGCTCAGGGTCTATGCGAGCAAGTGCGGATACAAACGCTGGCATACACACGCGCGCACACACACACGCACACACTAAAAGTAACACCACACACACACACACACACACACACAAACAAACAAACAAACAACCCCCCCCACACATACAATGACGTACACACGAAAAAAAAAACAGAATCCATCTCACGAAATACCAAAACATCAACAGAAAAGTCTCGGGAAAATCACTTCTTAAACAACGACGTATTTTCATGAGAGATTAGACGTCTCCTTTACATGTGCATCCGTATACACAGGATTTACATTCGAATCGCCCTGTGTAACAGCTCAGAAATTACCTTCTCCGCACTTGAAGTACACTGGAAGCTAAAGATAATAATGATAATGATAATATAATAATAATAATAATAATAATAATAATAATAGTAATAGTAATAATGATTGTAGCACCGATTTGTTTATTGAAGGATAACGACGTTTTTATTGAAATTCGAGGAGGGTTTAGGAATAGGAATGGCCTTATATGTCTATGATATAGGATTTCCGATTCCAGATCAAGCTCTTAGAATGGGAATCCTGCCATCTTGGGAAAAAATGATAAAACAGATTATACTATAGGGTTCCAAGTGTCAGAATCTTGGAATGGGGATCCTACGCTCTTGGAAATTCATTAAAAAAAAATCAGGAACCTAGGAGAATCCTTCTCTCGATTTATAACACGAAAATATTCAGGTCTTCAGAATTTGTCCTGCAGCCCAGGATCTAAACATCAAATAAATAAAGAAATACATACATAAGATTTCTATTACCTAAAGGATATGTGAGTTTTTTCCTCAGGGTTTCAAACGTTAAAGTCATGAAGAACGCAGTAATTAGGAATTATTAATAAACATAGTGAAATCCTGGATATTGTGGTCTACCAGGACATGATAAAGATGGTAAATGATAACATATGTATCGGTATACTAGCAGATGGTAATAAACACTGATATATATGTATATGTTGGTAGAGAGAGTGATAGGCTATTAAATGGTAATAAATGCGGTAATAGACTAGTAGGTGGTAGCAAATACGGTGATAGACTAGTAAATGGCAATAAACATTGTGATATGCCTGGATATGTTGATAAATAGAGTGCTCGGCCAAATGGCAACATATGTAGAGGAAGGAGAGCAGATGGTAATAAATAGTGATATACCAGGAACCGGGAATAAACCAGTAGAACGGGAAATGAGAGTAAATATAGTAAAGAAAGAAAGAAAGAAAGAAACACGAGGATATCATAACAAACCGATAGAACAGCAAACGCTAGCGAGTATAAGGACAGACCAACAGACAATAATAGATAGCGATATACCCACTAGACGCTAATCTGAACCAATAACAAATGGCATTAAGTGATTTGAGTAACGAAAAAAAGGGATAAAATATGTACCTAATACACACGGGGGAAAAGTAATAGATTGTGAACACGAGAGAGAGTTCGAGCTGTTTCGCCTCCGCTGAGATTATCACTTGTAGCTGTATTTTGGCGGGGAAAAAATGGCGCCAGAAAAATGATAAATCTGTTAACAAAAAACTTGGAATTAAAAACAAAAATGCTAAAGGGTATCAAATTGAATTTTCACATAATTTTTTTTTCTAAATATATATATATTTTTTAAAGCTATTTTTTTTTTTTTACATGTATGATAAAAGGTTTGTTGAATGAGTTTCGCATTTTTTGGAGAGTTTTCGGAAAAGCGTTTGAAATATTTGAACACTGGAAAGAAAAAATAAGTAAATAAATAAACACACTATAATAGGCTATTGTTTAATTCAACTGCTTTGACGATTTTGGAATTTCATAATTAATACATTGCCACAACATTATTATAAAATCATAACCCTGCGTTCGAAAGACCGTATTAATAATAACAAAAAGACCCATATAAACCCTCGCTATTGGAAAGAGGAAAAGAGTTTTAGGCTCGTATTACCAAAGTGGTTAATAAACCCCATGACATACTCTGTCCACACATTTGACAAAACCAAAGCGTGATTTTGTGATGCATAGCTTTCATGTCCCGTTATGATGTATATTTAAAAATGGGTTATGCAGTATTTCATTGTGAACGGCATCTGCAAAAAAAAAAAAAAAAAGAAATAAAGAGAACAGGAGACCAACATTTCAGCGCTTAAAACATCATCAATGTTGCCTCTGCACGAGCGCGGGAAATTCGTTCGGTGCGTTGGTTCTTTTTTCGACAGTTGCGGAAAGAAAAAGAAATAAAAGAAATGAAAATAATTGTAAAATATAGTTAAGTGGGAGGAAAATAGACTAAATGCTATAAATTACAAAAAATATGTATGTATATATGAAAAAAGTGCGGTCTGTTTCCGCTTTTTGGCTTGCGCATTCAGCTCTTCACTTGCTGGATTCTACTTCACTGGAAATTGTCGGCTTTTCCATTCGAAATATACTTCTGGCCTGAATGCAGAAGTATTAGATCCAAAAATTCAAAAATAAAATTGGTCATATTCCATCGAAAAAAAAGAATTAAAAAAAAAGAGAAACAATCCACGGTTAAAACTACAACCCTTCGACTTTCTCTCGTCCCTCGGCCTCCGCTCCACAAAATGTTTCGGGGCGACTCTCGGTGAAAATAACCGAGAGAAGCGCCACTATCCTCACCGTGGCGCCATTTGCTAATCAGAAATTAATCGGATAATTGTGAGAAGAACTAATTACTCTCGTATCTGATAATTATCCGTTACTTTTCTTGTCTTTTTTTTAGATACGAAAAAGGAACGCAAATGTGACTATTAATCTACGTTTAAGAATAATGAGAAGAAATAACAAGAGAAAGAAAGATGGGAAGAAGAAAAAGGAGAAGAGAAGAATAAGCAATGGAAAGATGTAGAAAGACGAAACAGAAGTAAAAAAGGAAGAGAAGAAAAAGAAGAAGAATTGAAAGAGATAAAAGAAAAGAGAATGAGAACGAAAGAGAAGGAAGAAGAAGAAGAATGAGAATGAAAGGAAAAAAAAGAAGAACGAGAATGAAAAGAGGAGGAAGAAGAAGAATGAGAATGAAAAGAGGAAAAGAAGAATGAGAATGAAAGAGAAAGAAAAAAGAAGAATTAGAATGAAAAGAGGAAGAAAAAGAATGAGAATGAAAAAAGGAAAAAGAAAAAGAATGAGAATGAAAAAAGGAAAAAGAAAGAGAATGAGAATAAAGAGAGGAAGAAGAAGAAGAAGAAGAATGAAAATGAAAAGAGGAACAAGAAAAAAGAAGACTGAGAATGAAAATAGGAAAAAAAATAAATAAAAAATATAAATATCAATAATAAAAAAGCCCCTGCACAATCATTTACAAGAATCCAAGCATCGATCACGGACTGGAAGAGACGGAAAAAATAGTCTGGCGGAAGTGGCTCCGGATATGTGATCAGTCCTTGCGAAGTTGTTGTTTCCGCCCCTGCGCACTCGCGTTTACAATATCCAGGTTGGGAAATGCTCGGTTCTGCCGGGCGTTTTTTTGCGCCAATAACACGCCGACGAGGAAATGGTTTGCGTGTGTGTGCGTGGGGTGTGTGGAGGGGTTGGGGGGTGGGGGGAAGGGGAGAAGGGGAGGGGGAAGGGTTGGGTGTGGAGGGGGGGGGTTGGTTGTGTGTGTGTGTGTGTGTGTGTGTGTGTGTGTGTGTGTGTGTGTGTGTGTGTGTGTGTGTGTGTGTGATAAGGTTGGTTTGCGTGTGTGGAGGGGGGGAGGTTGTTTGTGTGTGTGTGAAAGGGTTGGTTTGTGTGTGTGGACGGGGGGGGGTTGTCCTTTTTCTCCCACTCTCTTATTAATATTGATATTATCATTATTATTATTATTGATATTATTAATACTATTATCATCATCATCATCATTATTATCACCCGTCTTCCTATTCTTCTTTCCCTTATTTTTTCACTATCTCCTTTTTTCTCCTTCCTCCTTCATCCTGTAATCATTAGTCATTCTCCTAATCTCACTTTTCTTGCTCCTTCTCCTCCAATTCTTATTTCTCTTTCACGCTTTCTTATTCCCCTTCCTCCTTCTCCCTCTTCATCATTTTCTTCATTCTCCTTTCTTACTCCTCATTTTCTTATCTTCTGTTTTTCATTTACTTCTTCTACTGCTCCTACTCCTCCTGCTTCTTCTTCGTCTTCTTCTTCTTCTCCCTCTTATTCTTCTTTTTTTTTTTTCTTCTTCTTCCTCCTCCTCCTCCTCTTTCTCCTTCGTCGTCATCTTCTTCTTCATCTTGTTGTTGTTGTTGTTGTTGTTGTTCTTCTTCTTCTTCTTCTTCCTCCTCTTCTTCTTCTTCTTCTTTCCTTCTCCCTTTTCTTCTTTTTTCCCCCTCCTCTTCTCCTTCTTCTTCTTCTTCTTCTCTCTCTTCTCTTCCTCTTCTTTATTTCTCCTGCTCCTCCTTCACTTTCTTCTTCCTTCTCCTCTCCTCAGCTCCTCTTCCTCCACCCCCTTCTCTTCCTCTTTTTTTCCTTTTCTTTCTCTTCTTCTGCTTCCTCCTCCTCCTCCTTCGTCTTCCTCATCTTCTTCTTCTTCTTCCTACTTTCCTCCTCCTTCTTCTCTTCTTCTTATTCTTCTCCTACTCCTCCTTCTCTTCCTCTTCCTCTTCTTTCTTCCTTTCCCTCCATCCCCTTCTCTTCCTCTTCCTCCTCCTCTTTCTTCTTCTTCTTCTTTCCTCGTATGTATCATCTAATCTCAATAACATATGTAAAAAGAAAAAAAAACAAGCATGGCTGTACACCTTTCATTTCACACGCCAATGAAACAACAAAAACAACTTTCACAACAGCAACAACAAAACGAAAGGATTAACAACAAAAACAACAAGAAAGGATGGACGACAACAACAACCGAGAAAGAGACCCAGGAAGTCGCCCAAGAGCTCATCCATACCGTTCCTACCGGGACGATATGGATGGTCTCCTCGGCCGACTTTACAACAGCAGCAACAAGGGAAGGACAACAGTAACAACAAGGGAATGACAGCAACAAAAACAACAACAAGGGAATGACAACAGCAACAACAAGGGAATGACAGCAACAACAACAACATGGGAATGCAACAACAACAAGAAGGAATGCAACAGCAACAAGGGAATGACAGCAACAACAACAATGACAACAACAACAACAAGAATGCAAGCAACAAACAAGGAATGCCAACAACAACAACAAGGGAATGCCAACAACAACAACAACAACAAGGGAATGCCAATGGCAACAACAACGAGACGAGGGGAATTTCAAGAGCAGAATATGAGTTTGTTTCTCAGTCGCTTAATCTCCGTAATGATGAGTTTGGGAATGAGTTTGGGGAGAAAAGTTAGTCTCGAGGAGGTGGTGATGATTTGCAATATTGTAGAATTCTTTTTTTAATTATTTCCTTCTCGTTTTTCTTGTATTTATGTATTTATCTTTTCTATTAAGAAATAAGGTGAAGCTAAGAAAGTTTAGGATCTTCGTATGCTTTGGAGAAATTAATTGGGAATATTTTTTTGGCGGGAATAACGAATTCGGAAATCAATCTTTATCCGAGCTATTAATATGGGGAAATAATTCGGCTATTTTAATAGATTTAATTCAGGAAAGAATTCATTTCACGAGAAATTGATTCCGGAATCAATTTATCTCTCGTGTCTCGATCAGTTCTCGGTTAGTTCGAATCCTCTGAAATTTATGAAAGCGGGAAAAAGTAAATTAATTTTGATTTTATAAACACGGAAAAATTAATAATATTCTTTTTAAAGTGGCATTATATCACCTATCTACAATATTATAAAAGTTTATTTCTTGATGGACTATTATTTTAAAAGGAAAAGGAAAATAGACAAAAAAAGCTTTCTCAGCGGAATTCCAAAAAAAAAAATCTCCTATATGTATTATAGCTTAAAAAGATCTATTCCGACTGTTTATCTAATATAGCGAGAATATGGTATGATTTAGTCTTTTATGTTTTTGGAATCAAGTAAGCAAGCTTTTTTTGTGGAGTCATAGTTCGCTACTTATGAACTCTTAAGCTACTGATAAAATAACGTGAAATGAATAATAGAGTCAATAGACAGGAATCTAGACACTGAAGCAGAAATCAATTAATCTGCGAATAGGTCACACAACTGCGATAGCTGTACTTCAACATTTACATTACTTAGTTAACATAAGTTATTATGAGAGATGTGAACAAACGAACGTAAAAATTGATGAAATGACATATAATGGTGTTAGCCTTAGTAATATTAACTGACGGAGATGGCCTAATTCGAAGACACGGAACACGTTTGTAGTCGAGTATGATCTGACACTGTGCCATTATAGTAGCATATTCATCTTGACTCTCTTCGCTCATTCCGAGATATCAATGCTATGAGTGCATCACCGTCGATAATGAACATATCAATATAATTCACGTATAGAAAGCTATTTTATTTAATAAATGCGCGTACAAGCGTTTGAGAGAGCAAGCCCTGAACAGCATCATTACGTACTCCTCATGTCAAGAACCTTACACTAGTTCGGATAGCGAGCATTGGTTAAGATCTCATATCCATATCTAACTGACCCATTACGCTGAGTTATCCGCGACGAAGCAATCGCTCCAGAAACAGCATACACAGTTATGGTCCAATACTACAATCTCGACTCGCATCCAATTGATACGCGAAAAGGGACAAGCGCAACGAGATAGAATACTATCAATATGCGACGAGTGTACTATGTCGCATCCATCCTCCAATCGTGCTGATACGAGATAGAGATAGGTCAAAACATTTAGATAGCAGGATCAGATGAGTTATTGTCCTATAGCTAGTATGTACTCGTCTGTGGCTGTCCTTGATCGTGGTCAATGTCTGAGTCGTCTCTATTGTCAAGTAATTCATCTCTACAATATATGTACCTATCTCTCTAAAATCGCTCAATCTCGATGCGCAATCATCAATGCCTCACCCACCTCCTTCATCCTCTGGTCTCGGTACTCTCATCATCTGCTTCTCTCTTCTCTCTTCGTCTCTCATCTACTCTCTCTCATTCTCCTTTATCTATTAACTCTATCTCATTAAGTCCGTGGAACTCGATCTATTTATCTATCAATCTATCAGATCTCTGTGACTTTGATCATATCTGCTCTATATAGCTTGCCTTCTCGTGCCTTCCTGCTTGTAACACTCTGTCTCCTATCCTCGCCTCTGTCCTCTCTCCCGTCCCCTCCCTCTCGCTCTTCCGTCGTCCTCCTCGGTGCCTATTTCTTGTTGTTTTCATCTCGTCTCTTCCTGCGCCTTATTTTCTCTTCTCCGCTCCTCCTCGGTCCTCTCTCTCTCTCTGTCCTGTTTCGTGCTGTTCCTCTTGCTTTGTTTCCGTGCCGCTCCGTCTGAGGTCTCCCGCCCCACTCCCTCTCTCTCCTACGAGCATTTGGTCTGAATTGATCCGGTCTGTTCGCCGATTTATCTGTCGCGTGTTCTATATTGCGTGTGTGCCAATTGCAAATTGATTTCATACGATTAAGAATGAACCACGCCTTTCTCTCTCGGCTCGTAAAAAAGCGACGCTGTGGCGGTAAAATAGTTTACATATTATGCATTATGTATTAGCAATTTGTACCTCGGTGCAGCTGCTTGATGAGGACTTGAGCTCCAAGCATGCTGCTGTGATCTGGTCGAGAGGCAAGTGGGTGTGTTATCTCTATTTCTTTTGGTGATTTTGGGTTTGTTGGTTCTGCATCCTTTGGGGTTGTTGTGTTCAAATTCCTTCTTGTTGTTGTTTGGCATTCGCGGTTGTGTTGTACGTCGCTCAGCGCTTGATGAGACGTTGGCTGCCAGATGCACGACGATGCCGGGGTCTTCTTTTGGATTTCGCGTTACTAAATCTGAATTTCTTTTATTTCGGTTCTTTTGATGTCGGATGGTAAT
>NW_020870324.1:270698-273198 GCF_003789085.1 Penaeus vannamei
CGTGTTTCCTCTCTCTCTCTTTCCTCCTCCCTTTTTCTTCCTCCCTCTCTTCTCATCTCTCCTTGACCCTTCCCTTCTTCCTGGTTCTCCTCCCATTTTTTCTCCTTCCTTCACCCCTTTCCCTTTTCTCCTTCTCCTCCTCTTTCTTCTCTTCCTTCCACTCCCTCTCTCCGCTCTCCACCCCTTCTATCCTTCTTTCGTCCTCTTCTCCTTCATCCCTTCTCCATTCCCCTTCTTCCTCTCTTCAACCCTTCTCTTTTCCGTTCATCTTCCTTCTCCTTTTCCTCCCTCTTCTCCCTTCCCTCCTCCCTCCTCAAACCGTCCCTCTCTCTCTCTCTTTCCTCATCCTCCCATCTTCTCCCTTCTCCCTCCTTCCCCACCATCCTCCACCTCACCCCATCTATCCCTCCTTCTCCCTATCTTCTCCGTCCTCTCTTCTCCCTATCTTCTCTCCGTCCCTCTCTTCTCCCCTCAACCAACCCGCCCTTTCCTCCCCTCCTCCCTCCCTCCCTCCCTCCCCACCCATCCCTCCCTCCCCTCCCACCGCACACACATTAACCAATGCCAGCACATCTGCATAATCAATAATCACCCTTATAAGTAACTTAGAGATACTTAACAAGCCTCCGGTGGGTCGTGATTGGCCAATCATTCGTGGCTTGGTTTCCCCGTCAAGCAGTCAAGCCATAAGTCGCCGTTGACAGGTGAAATGACAGCCATGATGGAGGATACCTGTCATGCGCGTTTGTGTGGCGTGGGATCGGGTTTTTGGCGGCCTCGTGTCATATTGTTTTTTTTTTTCTTTTTAATTATCATTCGCTTGTTTATTATTTTAGTGATACGGGGTGATTTAGGTGAGGGGGGGGCATTACTGTTCATTTATCTATTTATTTGTTATTAGCTTATTGGTATAGTTATTGTTTTTTTTTTCTTATTTTAATTATCATTCGCTTTTTTATTCATTTTGGTGATACGGGGTGATTTAGGGGAGGGGAGGGAGGGGGTGCTGTAACTGTTTGTTTATCTATGTATGTATTTATTTGTTCATTATTCTTTTTTTTCCTTTTTATTTTAATTACCATTTGCTTGTTTATTGATTTGGTTGTTGTGGGGTGATTTGAGGTGGTGTTTAATGATTTATTTATTTATTATTCGCTTGTTTATTCATCAGGATGTCACGTGGGCGATGGTATGGGTGGTTCTGTGCATTCATTGTTGATTTTTTTATTGTTATTATTATCATCACTCGCTTGTTTATTCCTTAAGGTGTAAGTGGTGTTGTTTGTTTATTTGTTGGTGTGTTTTCTGTTTTTTTTTTTTTTATTGTTTACGGATTTTATTTTTCTCTTCTTTGTGGTATGTAGGCCTATGGTCGATGTACTGTTGTCAATGTTTTTTTAATCTTTTTATTTATCAATCTGTTTCTTGTTTTTTTTTTCTTTCTTTTTTATTGATTGTTCGTTTAATACCTGTTGATTTTGATAATACAGTTGTCAATGTTGATGTCGTTTATCCCTGAGTGTTACTGTCAAATTACAGTTATTTTCACCGTTATTAGCTAGTTATCTACTTATCAGTTTTTTTTCCTAACCTATTTTGTTTTTTAACTGTATCTATCTTTTTTATCTACTTTTTAACCATTTCTGTTTTAAGCCCGTAGTGTTACCGTTATTTTGACTATCGTTGTCACTGTTTTTCTTCTTTTTATTGCTTATTTGACGCTTCGTAAACATGGGTAGTTTGTTTTCCATATTTATCGCTTTCAAAATGAAACCCTAAAATGAATCACCAATTATATGCATTTATTCATATCGTTACAAACAACCTAGATTTTTTTACGCTCTAAAGTGGAATAATTCTTTAATAAATGAACGTATCTATAAGTACAAAAAAATATAAGTAAAGCTAGTATTCTTAGATAAAATAAGTACGTATTCTTTGCGGGAATCTACAACCTCCGGCGATCTTAAAATGTCAGATCATCATAATAAACGGTCGAAGTTATGTTATTTAATAAAATGGCGCGAAACTCAAAAGTACTTATATAAAGAACAACAAAACCAATGATGATGATGATCACAATAATCATCATCATTATCACCATCATAATAAATTTTAAATCAATATTAATAATAATAGCAACAGCACCAACCCCAGCCTCCCCCTCCCCCTCCCCAACCCTCTCTACCCCACCTTACCCCCTAAAAAAAAAAAACAACCGAAAAAAAATCAAAATAAAACCTTTAAAAACTCCCTTAAAAAAAGCAAAAAATGGACTCCATCACCTACCTGGATTCGGGCCTCGTTCAGTTTGGTCTTGCGAGCGAGTTCTTCCCGGCAGTAGATGTCTGGGTAGTGACTCTTAGAGAACGCGGCCTCTAACTCAGCCAGCTGCTCCTGTACGTGGGAGGGAAGCCATTAATGAACGGGCGAGGGCGGGGGCGCCTCTGAGGGGGGAGGGGTGGGGTTGGGGGGGGGTGGGGAGAGGTGGGGGAGGGAG
>NW_020870324.1:275698-283198 GCF_003789085.1 Penaeus vannamei
CGAGGCAGACAGACAGACATAGAGCGAAATTTATATATATATATATATATATATATATATATATAATATATATATATATATATATAATATATATATATATATATATATATATATATATATATATATATATATATATATATATATATATATATATATATGAGAGAGAGAGAGAGAGAGAGAGAGAGAGAGAGAGAGAGAGAGAGAGAGAGAGAGAGAGAGAGAGAGAGAGAGAGGAGAGAGAGAGAGAGAGAGAGAGAGAGAGAGAGAGAGAGAGAGAAGAGAGAGAAGAGAGAGAGAGAGAGAGAGAGAGAGAGAGAGAGAGAGAGAGAGAGAGAGAGAGAGATAGAAAGAGAAAGAGAAATGAGAAAAAAGAGAAATATGCAGACAGACAGAGAGAAAAAGAGAAAAAAGGAACCCGCGGCACAGGGCCACGACAGGAAGAACAAAGGGCAAACTGGCATCAGAGAAAATACACTAAGAGCTTATACTTGTCAACAAATTAGCGACAAAACAGAAGGTATGCGAGTAGACTAACTTTGGTGCAATCAGGCTGTTAAATTGATTTAATAATTTTCAGTGTTCATCCTTGATGCAGGAAAACCCAATTAATAATGTATTTCATTATAAAAGTATTTTGAAGGGAGAGGCACATGCGATAAATAGATATTACTTGGAAACTCGGAACACTTATTTTATCTCTTATTTTTTTCCTAAAAGGCAGACATTACAAAAGGAGTTAAGGCAAATGACACATTGTTTTTTCCTAAGTGCATAAACAACAGAAAACGGAGGTCCCTTGCTTTTTTCTTTTCTTTTTTTTATTTTTTAAACAATATGGAGACAATGGATTAATACTTGTCCCTTCCGTCAGAGCAAAGACATCAAAGAAAATGAGGACTACGAACATACCCTTTTTCATCTAAGTGTAAAAACAACAAAGAAAATTGAGACGACGAACGCATCCCTTGTTTATGTTTTCTTTTTCAAAAAACACAAAGAAAATATCTGCTGTCTAAAAAAAAAAAAAAAAAAACGATTTAGGACAAACGATCTTCGTTGTTTACCTGCTCTTCCTAAAAAAAAAAAAAAAAAAAAAAAAAATGGAGACCGCGACCCCCCTTGCCATGTTGATAGAGTACCCCCCCCGCCCTCGCCCCCCATCCGACATCATATATACCCGAATCAACAAACAATTTTGTAATTAATTCTCATGGATAATCCTCCGAAAATCCCTCTTCGGTGTTATGTTGGCACGAGTGGGTAGTTGAGGGATTAGCGGGGGGGGGGAGAAGGGGAGAAAGAGGGGGAAGGAGAATGGGGGGGAAAGGGGGAGGAGGGGGGGGGAGTTGAGGAGGAGGGGAGGAGGAAGGGAGGAGGGGAGGAGGATAGAAGGATATGGTAGGAGGGAAGGAAATAGGAGAATGTGAGGGAAAGGAAAGAGAGAATGAGGAGGAGAATGAAAAGAGAATGAAGATGGGGAGAAGAAAATGAAGAGAGAATGAGAGATGAGAAGAAGAAAGTGGGAAAGAGTAAAAGGAGGAGAGAATAGAAATATGAAATAGAAAAAAGAGGAGAGGAAGACAGATAAGAAGCAAGAGGAAAAGAGAAGCAGAGAAGAAAAGGGAGGAGGAGGAGATGAGGAGAAAGAGGGAAGTGGAAGGAGAGGAAGAAGGAGGTAGATGAAGAGGAAAGACAAGAGGAAATGAAAATAGGCGGGGATAGGGGGAGGGAGGGGAGGGGGGAGGGTGCAGGATGAGGACTCCCCCCCCCCCACCTCGAGTGCCTCGTCAACTCCCAGGGTCATCCACTCCCAACTCAAGAGCTCCCTCGATGGGTTTATTTACGACCGCGATCTAAAGAGCAACGGAGGCAGGAAGTGTTTAGGACAAAGTTCTGGTTTGTTGTCTTCTCGGATTACCGGACAAATATATTTTTTTTCATCTCTCTTTTTCTTTTTTCTTTTTTTCTTTCTCTCGTCCTCCCCCCCCCCCCCTCTCTCTCTCCCCTTCTCACAGACGCTGAGAAAATGAGCAATCCAGATCGGCGATCCAAAATGGCCGCCAAAGCGATTGCGCATCTCGCTCTTCAGCTCCCGCCACGTGCAGCCGGGTGACGTCACACCGGCTAGCCACGTGTAGCCTATGACGTCACGCTGAGTTGGCGCGTGCAACGTGATAAAGCCAAGGGGACTCAGTAAGATGGTGTCATCTCATGAACTCACACCCTCCTGTATGCTAATCTCATTAGAAATACGAAGGGAACCCGACAAAAAGCCATTTGAATGCGGCTCTGCGTTCTTGCACTGACCCGCCCCTCCTCCTCCTCCTCCTCCTCCTCCTCCTCCTCCTCCTCCTCCTCCTCCTCCTCCTCCTCCTCCTCCTCCTCCTCCTCCTCCTCCTGTTGTTTAACTGGACTATTGATATCCTTCGCTTTGGCTCCAGACTCTGCCAGGATGCGGATGTTTGGCCGCCAAGGACTCGTTCTTTCCTTCGTTACTGGGCCCTATTTTCATCTCTCTCTCTCTCTCTCTCTCTCTTTCTCTCTCTCTCTCTCTCTCTCTCTCTCTCTCTCTCTCTCTCTCTCTCTCTCTCTCTCTCTCTCTCTCTCTCTCTCTCTCTCTCTCTCTCTCTCTCTCTCTCTCTCTCTCTCTCTCTCTCTCTCTCTCTCTCTCTCTCTCTCTCTCTCTCTCTCTCTCTCTCTCTCTCTCTCTCTCTCTCTCGTTATCCAAGCATTTCATTATCCGTTTTTACATGCATCGTTATTAGCCTTTTTTGTTTTTCGAGTTAATTTCTCAACGCTGAAATAAATAATTTAATAATTTTCAATAAAATATGACGAATTGTACGAGTAAACATTTAGAGAGAGAACAAAAAAAAGAGAAAAAAAAAAAGAAATTCAAAGGCAATGTATTTTAGTGCATTTTCGTTTTTTTTTCCTTGTGTTAATTATTGATATAGAGGAATAAATATGTGAAAATGTATGATATTTAGTCCATTCATCTTGAGAGATTTACTTGAGAAAGAAAGAAAAGATATGATATCATTTGTTTGTGAAATATTGAAAAAGGACAAAATTCTTGGTTATGATGTCAAGAAAGGAAGAAAAGAAAGCAACCCCCCCCCCCCACACACACACACGAAGTGAGTTAAAGAGAGAGAGAAAGAAAAAGAGATTGAGAAGGAGTGAGAGAAAGAGAGAGAAAGAGACAGAGAAAGAGACGGAGAAAGTGAGAGAGAGAGAGAGAGAGAGAGAGAGAGAGAGAGAGAGTGAGAGAGATGAGAGAGAGAGTGAGAGAGAGAGAGTGAGAGAGAGAGTGAGAGAGAGAGAGAGAGAGAGAGAGAGAGAGAGAGAGAGAGAGAGAGAGAGAGAGAGAGAGAGAGAGAGAGAGAGAGAGAGAGAGAGAGAGAGAGAGAGAGAGAGAGAGAGAGAGAGAGAGAGAGAGAGAGAGAGAGAGAGAGAGAATGCGCGCAAAGGCATATATATTTTTTCGCATAAACAATCTTATCAAGATTTATACAGGAACAAGTACGTCTCGCATCCGTTTCAAACTCACCGAAGAAAAAAGAAAGAAAGAAGAAAAAAAAAAAGAAAAGGAAGAAAAAAGGAAAGCAAAAACGAAAAGAAAATAAAGAAAAAAAAAAGAAAGAAAATACTGTAAAGCACACGATATTCCAGCGCCGGCCCGAGTGACCGCGGCGCCTTCCCGGCAAAGCAGAAGGCCGTAGTAAAGGTAGATGGTAGATAATAGTAGTTTGTAGATGGCAGCAGCGAAGTAGAGGGCGCGTCATCACACAGGGCTAACATCTGGATCGACCTCCAATGGTTCGTTAGTCATAATAAGATCATGGGGGAGGAGCGAGGGGGAGAGGGGAGGGAGAGGGAGGGGAGGGGCTCGCTTCGGCTGATGACGCCCCTCTCCCCTCCCCTCCCCCCCCTTTGGCCCTCTCCCCTCTCCCTTTGGCTCCTCTCCCCTCGCCCCCTTGCTCCTCTCCCTCGCCCTTCCCTCCTCCTTCTCCTCCTCCTGCCTCATTCTCCTTCGTCCCTTTCCTTTCTCCCCCCCCCTCCCTCCCTCCCTCTCCCTCGTCCTCCTCTCCTCTCCCTCGTCCCCTCCCTCTCCCTCCATCTCCTCTCCCTCATCCCTCCTTCCCTTCCCTCTTCCTCGCTCTTTCTCTCCCTTTCCGAGAACCCTCTCTGCCTCTCCGTCTCTCCTCGCGAAGCCCCTTTGGCTCGCCGTCTCATCCGATAGAACGGTTGGTTTCACGTCCACAAGTGTAACAGATAATTCAGAGAGGCTTTTTTTTAATACATGCATATTTTTTTTATTATTTTAGTGTATTTTATTTTTAGTGTTTTTTTTCTCCTCTGCTGTTAAGTGCTAACAATGCGTCGCTGGTTAGGCCATCCACCTCTTCGGTGTTGTTGTGGTCGTGTCTCCTGCTCAACTTTCGTGGTGGTTGGATGCTGTGGTGGTGGAGGTAGTGTTGGAGTTGGTGAGGTAGTGTTAGGAACGAGGGTAAGGTGGGTGGAGGTAGTGTTGGAACGAAATGGTGGAGGTAGTGTGTTGGAAAGAATGGTGGAGGTAGATGTTGGAACGAAAATGGTGACGGTAGTGTTGGAAGAAATGTGGAGTGTAGTGTGGAAACGAAATGGTGGAGGTAGTTTGGAACGAAGGTGGATGGTAGTTAAGTTGGAACGAAATGGTGGAGGTAGTGGTTGGAAGAGAGGTTGGAGGAGGTAGATTTGGGAAACGAAATGGTGGAGGTAGGTAAGTGTTGGAACGAAATGGTGGAGGTAGTGTGGAGGTAGTGTTGGGAACGAAATTGTGGAGGTAGTGTTGGAACGGGTGGAGGTAATGGTGGAGGTAGTGTTGGAAAGGAAATAGGTTGGAAGGTAGACGTTGGAAGAAATGGTGAGAGGTAGAGTGATGAGAAGGAAATGGTGGAGGTAGAGTTAGAACGAAATGGTGGAGGTAGTGTTGGAACGAAATGGTGGAGGTAGTGTTGGAACGAAATGGTGGAGGTAGTGTTGCGAACGAAATGGTGAGGTAGTGTTGGAAATGGTGAAATGGTGGAGTAGTGTTGGAACGAAATGGTGGAGGTAGTGTTGGAAGATAGGAAATGGTGGAGGGTAGTGTTGGAACGTCTGTACTTTACGTTTGGAAGGACTGTTATGGAAGGAAATGGTGGAGGTAGTTGTTAAACGAAATGGTGGAGGTAGTGTTGGAAACGAAATGGTGGAGGTAGTGGTTGGAAGAGAAATGGTGGAGGTAGTGTTGGGAACGAAAATGGTGGAGGTAGTGTTGGAACGAAATGGTGGAGTGTTGGAGTGTTGGAAGGAAATGGTGGAGGTAGTGGTGGAGGTGGAAAGAATATGGTTGAAGGTAGTGTTGGAAGCGAAATGGTGGAGGTAGTGTTGTGGTGAGGTAGTGTTGGAAGAAATGGTGGAGGAGAGTTAGAACGAAATGTGGAGGTAAAGTGGTTGGGACGAAATGGTGGAGGTAGTTTAGGACGAATGGTGGAGGTAGTGTTGGAACGAAATGGTGGAGGTAGTGTTGGAAGGAAATGGTGGATGGATGTTGGACGAAATGGTGGAGGTAGTGTTTTCGGACAGGAAAATGTGGAGGTAGTGTTGGAAGAAAATGTGGAGGTTTAAGTGTTGGACGGAAATGGTGGAGGTAGTGTGGAAGGAAATGGTGGAGTAGGTTGGAACGAAATGGTGGAGGTATGTTGGAACGAAATGTGGAGGTAGTGTTGGAAACGAAATGGTGGAGGTAGTGTTGGAACGAATGGTGGAGTAGTGTTGGAAGGAATGTGGAGGTAGTGTTGGAAGAGAGAATGGTGGAGGTAGATGTTGGAACGAATGTGGACGGTAGTGTTGGAAGGAAATGGTGGAGGTAGTCGTTGGAAACGAAATGGTGGAGGTAGTGTGAGAGGAAATGGTGGAGGTAGTGTTGGAACGAAATGGTGGAGGTAGTGTTGGAACGAAATGGTGGAGGTAGTGTTGGAACGAAATGGGGAGGTAGTGTTGGAAGTGGTGGAGTTGTGTTAGACGAAATGGTGGAGGTAGTGTTAACGAAAATGGTGGAGGTAGTGTGGATGTGGATAACGAAAATGGTGGAGGTAGTGTTGGAACGTGGTGGAGGTAGTGTGGGAACGAAATGGTGAGGTAGTTGGAACGAAATGGTGGAGGTAGTGTTGGAAGGAAATGGTAGTGAACGAATTGGTGAGGTAGTGTTTAGAACGAATGGAAAGAACGAAATGTGGAGGTAGTGTTGGAAGGAAATTGGTGGAGTAGTGTTTAGAACGAAATGGTGGAGGTAGTGTTAGAACGAAATGGTGGAGGTAGTGGTTGGAACGAAAATGGTGGAGGTAGTGTTAGAAACGAATGGGTGGAGGTAGTGTTAGAACGAAATGGTGGAGTAGTGTTGGAAGGAAATGGTGGAGGTAGTGTTGAACGAAATGGTGGAGGTAGTGTTGAACGAAATGGTGGAGGTAGTGTTGGAAGGAAATGGTGGAGTAGTGTTGGAACGAAATGGTGGAGGTAGTGTTAAGAATGGTGGAGGTAGTGTTTGGCGAAATGGTGAGGTAGTGTTTAGAACGAAATGGTGGAAGGTAGTGTTGAACGAATGGTGGAGGTAGTGTGGAACCGAAATGGTGGAGGTAGTGTTGAACGAAATGGTGGAGGTAGTGTTGGAACGAAATGGTGGAGGTAGTGTTGGAAGGAAATGGTGGAGGGTAGTGTTGGAAGAAATGGTGGAGGTAAGAGTTAGAACGAAATGGTGGAGGTTGTGTTGGAACGAAATGGTGGAGGTAGAGTTAGAACGAAATTTGTGTGAACTTAGATGGTATTTTATTGCCTTGCTTTTGTTGGAACGAAATGGTGGTGTTATTATTATAACGAAATGCTAGCGAAATCGTTGGAGAAAAGGGATGGTGATACTGTTAGAACGAAAGCGAAATAATAGCGGTATTGCTAGAACGAAGTGATGGTGATAAGTGTTAGAACGAAATAATAACGATATTGCTATAGGATGAATTTTAGGGAAAATTAACTTATAGTTGAATTATAACTTTGGAATCTGACACATTTTAAGGAAGAGGTAACATGCAGGTACAACATAGCGTTTGATGTGTTAAATTTCAAGGGAAAAAGTACAGCAACTCATAAATATAGCATTGGATATAACTTTCACGGGAAAAAGTATAAATATATGAATTATAACTTTGAATATAGTAAATAAATCTTATTTAATATAGACCTAAAGGAAGACAGTAGTGACAAACCCATTGCTAGTACGTGTATCTTTCAAAATACTCATTTACTAGCTCTCTCAGACAGCTTTGAAACAGTTTCTCTACATTCACTTAGGTCTGTTTTTATTCCTTTTTCCTTTTTTTTTTCTTAATTTTATTTTATTATTTTTTAAGGCGTATAAATAAACATACTTTCCCTTTTCACTCTCTTAATCTTATCTTTCGGCGTGATAATGAAAGATAAGTT
>NW_020870324.1:290698-293198 GCF_003789085.1 Penaeus vannamei
GCATTGATGATGGCAAAAGATAATTTCAGTAGAAGGTGAAATTTTAATGATGCTGAGGTCATAAACTTTGCATGCAATTAGTCTTTTGAATGATTGATAGGAAAGTGTTCCATATGTCTTTCTGTACAGATAGAGACGGGCATTCCACACTACAAATACATACACGCACACGGACATTGACTGCAAGCCCCGCCCCTCCACAAAAAAACACATCACTTTCTCACAAACAACTCAACACACCCCCTCCCACAACACACACATGCCCATACCACACTCCCACACAACAAACACCATACACACCCTGCTGTGGCACCCCAATCTCCACCAATCCCCACTCACAAAAAAAACTCCCCAACCGACAACACACACAACAACAACTGCACCGGCACTCTAAACACCCTTCCCTCCACCCCCAGAACACGAAACAATCCCTACACCCCCAGCATCCGCATTGCCACACAAACGCATGGTCGGTTCCGCTGCGGCTTGAGGAAGGGAGAAATAGTAACGGCCATGAGGTGGGAGGTTTCCAGTGTTCTCCTGCCGCTGCGAAGCTGCTTTGTTTTAGCCACCTTTAAGTGGTTCCAGGACCTCCCGCCGCTTATCTTTGCTGGCTGCCAAGGATTACCTCTTTATCAGTAGTCTGAAGACCGGTCTTTGAATATTGAAAGCACGTGCGCTGCACATGAAGGGAAGTAAAGTTTTAGAGTTGCGAAAGAAAGAGAGGGAGAGAGGGAGAGAGGGAAGGAGAGAGAGAGAGGGAGAGGAGAGAGAGGGAGAGGAGAAAGAGAATGGAGAGAAGAGAAGAGGAGGAAGAGAGAGAGAGAGAGGGAAGAGGGAAGGGAAAGAGAGAGAGAGAGAGAAGGGGAGGAAGAGAGAGAGAGAGAGAGAGAGGGAAGGAGAGGAGAGAGAGAGAGAGAAAGAGAGAGAGAGGAGAGAAGAGGAGAAGAGAGGAGAGGGGAAGGAAGAGAGAGAGAGGAGAAGAGAGAAGGGAGAGGAAGGAGAGAGAGAGAGAGGAAGAGAGAGAGGGAAGGAGAGAGAGAGAGAGAGGAGGGAAGGAGAGAGAGAGAGAGGGAGAGAGGAGAGAGAGGGGAAGGGGGAAGGATAGAAGAGAGAGGGGGAGGAGAGAGAGAGAGAGAGAGAGAGAGAGAGAGAGAGAGAGAGAGAGAGAGAGAGAGAGAGGAGAGAGAGAGAGAGAGAGAGGAGAGAGAGAGAGAGAGAGAGAGAGAGAGAGAGAGAGAGAGAGAGTTGCGAGAGAGGCGAAGGTAATATAATAAGAAAGATAAATATGTAGAGATTGAGAGAAACGGAAATATAGAGAGAGAAAATAAGAGCTAGCCAAGGAGAAACACCTAAAGAAAGAGAACGTGAGAGAGAAACAAAGCGAAATAATAACCCTCCTCTGGATTTTAATCTACCATACTTTTTTTTCGCCAAAATCGTTGCCGCGAAATAGACTCCAAAATTTCGCGCATTTTGCTCACACTTTTAAATTCACGAGTTGAATGAGCGATTTTACTTTTCTTTTCTTTTTTTTTTTTATACTCAATCCAAAGTATTTCTTATTTTTTCTCCCTTTTAACGGGCTTGTTATTGTGATAACTGCGCGATCCTTAAGTCCATTGTCTTGGGGCCCGTCGCCTGCCTTGGCGGATCAGCTGATTGTCGGTCTGTGTTTATTATTATTATCATTGTCATTATTATTTCTGTTATCATCATTAGCACTATTATATTATCACCATTAGCATTATCATTATATATTATTATCATTATTATTACTATTTATTTCATTTTGCTATCATTATTATTATTATTATTATTACTATTATTATTATCTTGTTATTATCATCTTTATTATATTTATATATCATTATGTTATTTATTATTACTATTGTCATCATCATATTGTCATCATTATTATTAGTAGTATCACTGTCATTGCTGTTTAGATATTGCTGTTATCATATTATATTACCATTGTTATTATTATTGTTATCACTATTACTATCATTATCACCGCCATCATCCTTAGAAGAATTAGCATTTTGTGATAAAAGAATAATTTCATTTGGATATCATTGTTCGACTTTCTCTCTCTCTCTCTTCTCTTCTCTCTCTCTCTCTCTCTCTCTCTCTCTCTCTCTCTCTCCTCTCTCTCTCTCTCTCCTCTCCCTCTCCCTCTCCCTCTCCCTCTCTCCCTCTCCCTCTCCCTCTCTCCATAATTCCCTCTAGAAAATACACCAGATTCCACAAGTAATTTTCCTTCACCTTTCAATCTCGGAACGAAAAAAAAAGAAAAGAAAAAAAAAAGCAGAAAAAACACACGTGGGTCAAAGGCAATCTTGGCAGACCAAAATGCCTCCGAACTTTGTATCCTTTGTCCGCTCTTTGCAAGAAAAAAAAACACAATCTGTATATATTTGCTGCCCGGTATTAATACGTTTAATCTCATTAGCACACTAAAAGTATGCATAATGAATAAGCTGCCTCTCGTTGTTGA
>NW_020870324.1:303198-305698 GCF_003789085.1 Penaeus vannamei
GCCGAGGAAGAAAAAAACAATTTCTGAAATAGGGGGCCGGCGAGGGGGAGGGAGGGAGGGAGGGGGGAGGGGAAAGAGGAGGCGATAGAGTTGGTGATGCTAATATGATGATACAGATGATAAGGTCAGAGTCCCTGTTTTCGAGCCGAGGTCGTGATAGAGTCGTTATTTTATCGCGATGGGAAGGGATTTCGCTGCGTTTTCGTGAATGGAGGGTGGGGGCTGGTGGGGGGGGGGGGGTGACTCTTATTTAAGATTAGGAGTTGTCTTAGTAAGAATGGTGATAACACTGATAATGATAAAATTGTTATTATTACTGGATAAAAATATTTTATTATTATTATCATTATTATTATTATTATTATTATTATTACTACTATTTATCATTATTACTATTATTATTTATTATATATTATTATTGTTACTATTCTTATTATTATCATTATTATTATTACTATTATATTTACTATTATTATCATGTGATTACAAAGATAATATTAATGATCATTATTATTATGATTTTCATTATTATTGTCATTATTATCATCATTACTACTATTACTACTATCATCGGCAATATTATTGTTCTTAAGATTCTTCCTGTATTCGCTAGTGATACAATATTAATACGAATTATATTAATATTTAGTATAACATAAATCTAACTATAAGTAATAACCTCAATAACCTTTATAATCATGATTAATCAATAAAAAACAATAAGAATATAATGACTATTATTTCTGTCATCACTGTACAGTTATTTATGTATTCTAAAGTTGTAGTACCAACAGCATTATCGGTGTTGCTCATACTGTGAACTAAGATTATCATTATTATCATCATTATTATTGTTATTAGCATTAGCATTATTATCATTATTTGCATAATCATTGTTGTTGCTATTATTGTCATCAGTTGTATTATCATTATTGTTGTTATTGGTATCATTATTATTATCATGATACCAATACTGTTATTATCATTGTTATCATTATTATTATTATTATTATTCAGATTACCATTAATAATATACAATAATCATAGTAAAGTTATGCATTATTCTGATAATAATCATTATCATTTTTATGATAAATTTTATTATGTCTCTCATTAATTTCTCTTAACTATTGGTATACTAATAATCATTATTCTCATTATTGATATCATTCTCACTGCTCTTGTTATCATAATTACTATTATAATTATTATTATTATTATCATTACTACTACTAGTACTACTATTATCATCATTGTTATCGTTATTGTTATTTATTATCATTGCCATCATCATCTTTATTCATATTATCACAAATATCTCTTATACATTTTTTGTTTTGTTATCTCCCAGTCTGTATTCTATATGTGCTGTCATTATCACTATTATAAATTCAATAATTGTAAGAGATTGATAATTAGCGATAATATCAATAATTTATAATATTAATTATAATGACAGCTGATATCAGTTGAATCATATTTCTTATATATAGATACTATTACTCTGACTCCTTAATTGAGCGCAAATACTAACAATAAATAGATTATAAATATTATAATTATTATAAACTTGTGAATAGGCCTTCCCTAATATTCTACCTATTTTTTGATAATGACAATTCCATATATGATTATAACATTGGTCCTCGGAGTGGTGAAAATTAATGCATTACGTTGGTAATTTTGTATTAAAAAATATTGTCATTGGTCGGGATATGAATAATAATAATAATAATATTGTGATCAATAGACCACTGGCATCAACAGTATTAATAATAGTACAACAAATATTAGTAATAATAATGATAATAATAATGATAATAATAATAATAATAATAATAATAATAAGATAACGGTAATAATAAAAATAACAAAAGTAATGATGGCAAAATAAGGTAACGCAGCTAATGGGAATGACGAGGGTGATGACGTGGTAATGATAATGATGAGTTTGTGTTGATAACGGTGATGACAACGATGGCGGTCGACATAAACTGAATCTGTTATCTTAATGACTTATTTTATTGACTCATTTTTCTTCTCCGACAAACGGAAACCGGAAGGAACATCAACGGGAGGAATAAAAGAATCCATCTTTGCATTTTACTTTTTAGGGAACGTAAAAAATGATAATATAAATCTACTGGATAAGCTATGATGACTGAATCCTGTGTGATGTCTTTTTCGTTAATAGACATTCTTTTTTTTGGTTGGGTTTGTAAAGAGCGTGAGTTGTATTTAATGGCTGGAAAAAAAGCTTTAGCCCGGCAGATGTAAACATTGGCCTTTGCTCCTTCAAACATGGCGGGCGCGGGAACATTATTTTTTTTTCTCTTGCTTTACTCTCACACACATCCTGCGACTCAGCCTCTCCACGCCATTCACTCGCAGGCTCATTCACGTAAAACTGGAGGCTGGGAGATGGGTCTGCAGAGGCAGAAGAGGGCTTACCTGTGTGTTCGGGCAGCGAGCGCGGGGGCGTGGTGGGCCCGTGCGACGG
>NW_020870324.1:318198-320698 GCF_003789085.1 Penaeus vannamei
TAACGATAGTAATAACGATTATACTGATATTGACGATGAATATAAGATAATAATGAAAATGATAATTGCAAGGAAAAAAAGTCTTAGAAAACATTATAGTTTTGTTACTGTTAATAGTTATAAAACATAACAAGGACAGAGTAATATCAACAACAGTAATTACTTTAATTTGATTGTAAAATAATATCTGTAACAATAGTTCATTTCACACTTATAATATCAGTGAAAAATAAGAATTAAGGTTTTAGTTACACGCGTAAAATATATATTCTAATGTCATGTCTTCTACATTTCGGAACACCTAAGTTCTCCGCGCATTTGTTCAATTGCAAAATTTATCGCAAGCTTTGGTGATTTTATCTCTCTTAATAATAATATACATCGTGTTATTCACGTGTATTCTATGTGCTCTCCCTTAAAATAACAACGCTCCCAAAAGTAATCGTTAAACTGTGCTTAAAAATCTAAAACATTTTGACATGTGTTTCGGATACTAAGCAGAAGCCGTAGTCGATTCGCGTAACAGCGTAAGCGAACACCGCGCTACAAAAACAAATGACGATCAGAGGCGTCAATGTAACATTTTTTTTTTCCCTGTTACTTACAAATAACGTCGCCTGGACCAAACCACTACGATAGTCGAGCGATTAAATCAAGTGGTTTTACAATAATGCAGATATAACAAATAAGATCAACTCATAACAAGCATTTGTTGAAAATACATTAAAGAAAATTCCTTTGGAGTCACAGTCAGTCTGGCGAACTTCCATTCATTTTATCATTTAAAAGTCAAGACGATGAGAACGAGGATAAAAAAGGCGCTTATATATATATATATATATATATATATATATATATATATATATATATATATATATATATATATATATATATATATATATATATATACATATATATAATGGTGCTGATGTAATTGATGATATTAGTGTCTTAACATTTTGAGGGAAAATCGCTATACAGTGTAATTAAGTCTAACGAGGTTGTAATAACAGGGATTATGGTAATCAGACAGCATACATGATATAGATAGATAACAAATATATGTATATATATATATATATATATATATATATATATATATATATATATATATGTATGTGTGTGTGTGTGTGTGTGTGTGTGTGTGTGTGTGTGTGTGTGTGTGTGTGTGTGTGTGTTGTCTGTGTGTGTCTGTGCATTATCATTGATATGATCATTCTTTTCATTCTTATCATAAATATTAAGTAGTGATTAATTAATACTTGTATGATTACCATTTTCATGATTACAAAAAATGCTACTAACATAACTGCCAATATTATCAGAAATGCGTAAAGAAGAAAAGGAAAATACCACTAGAAAAATCAGGAATGCAATTTTCCCTCTTGTTTTGCATTCTGTTGGTACCGCTGCCGAGTTGGCAACCCTGGCCAGCCTGACTGACCGTTGGAGGGTTTTTTAAGCTTAAAAAAAAAAAAAAAAAAATACGAATACAAGTTCATACGATGGCTAATACACGTGGAGAATGACGTATGAACATAATGTACATCCGAAGTACTTTGATCATGTAATAGTAACAAATTTTTAAAAAGTTATTTTACATAAATACAAACATTCTCTAATATAGCTCTTGATTTGAGTATGCTTGGCTGAAAAAGTAAACGGAAAGGTTTTCAGACGGAAACGATCATTATCGTCTGACTGGAAAATCGACAATTCGCTCAAAAATGGACAAAATTTCCGAAAATTGTAAAAAAAAAAAAAAATTGACGGAAAAGTGCTATCGTGACAGCACCTTTAGTTTTCGCCAGTTTAGGTTAGGAAGTATTCTATAAGCGAGTTATTTTTCTGTATAATATAAAAGTAAGCATTTACTCTCTTTAGTACAGTATTCCCATCAAGCCTTAAAGTTCTTCAAGCATATTATTATATCTAGCATATTTGATTAACACTGGTTTTGTCTTAATTGTATTGTGAAAGAAGTTTGGAAACCTGAAATTTGGAAGTGTAGATTTATCTCGTTCCGTCTTAGTGCATGATTAATAAAAGTACTTATGGACAAGAAGAAAAAAGTACGTATCACTATATTTTGGGTTCTCTCTCTCTCTCTTCTTTTTCTTTTCTTTCTTTCTTTTTCCTCTCTTTCTTTCTCTCTTTCTCTCTCTCTCTCTCTCTCTCTCTCTCTCTCTCTCTCTCTCTCTCTCTCTCTCTCTCTCTCTCTTCTCTCTCTCTCTCTCTCTCTCTCTCTCTCTTCTCTCTCTCTCTCTCTCTCACTCTCTCTCTCTCTCTCTCTCTCTCTCTCTCTCTCTCTCTCTCTCTCTCTCTCTCTCTCTCTCCCTCTCTCTCTCTCTTCTCTCTCTCTCTCTCTCTCTCCCTCTCTGCTTCTGATTTCTCATGATTATGCCATTTAACAATAAGAAAAAAATATAAATAATTCGAAAAAGTTGAGAGAGAGAGAAATTGATAAGTAGGCAGAGAGAGAGAGAGAGAGAGAGAAGAA
>NW_020870324.1:330698-333198 GCF_003789085.1 Penaeus vannamei
TCCCTCCTCCCTCCCTCCCTCTCCCTCTCTCCTCTCCCTCTCCCTCTCCCTCTCCCTCTCCTCCCCTCTCCCTCCTCCCCCTCCCCCCCTCCCTCTCTCTCTCTTTCATGCTTCAAAATGAGATTAGTTTTGTAGTTCATTTTAGAAATGCTGGTGTTGTTGTTGCTTTGTGCTCTTTATTATCATTATTATTGTTATATAGGCTATTATTAGTAGTAGAATTTTTATTGTTATTATGATGATGATGATAATGACTACTACTGTTTTATTATCATCATTATTATCGTAACATACATATATAAATTATAGCAAAACATTTTTTATTATCCTGATTTTTTATTGTTATCATTTTTATCACAGATACTATTATTTTTTTTGTTATTGTTGTTGTTAATATCATTATTGTTATTATTATCATCATTATTATTATTATCATTATCGTTGTTATTATTGTCATAATTTTTTATTTCTATTGCTATCACCATCTTGCAGTCATTATCATTGTCATTATCACCATTTTTGTCATCATTATCATTGTCATCATTCTTACTGTTACTATCATCATTACTATTATTATTATCATTACTATTATCACTATCGTTATCATCATCATCGTCATCATCATCACTAGTATAGCCAGCATCACGAATAATATCACCACCACTACCGTTGTATTAACATTACACTTATTAACACAATCATCATCATCACCATTTCATCATCATCATCATCATCACCATCATCATCACCACCATCATCAATCACATCACCCACCATCATCATCACCATCATCATTATTATCACCACCATCACCATCATCACCATCATCATCATTATTATCACCATCGCCTCTGCTGCTCATACTGCTGATGCTACTACTGCTGCTAGTACGGGTCCTGCGACTACAGGTAGTAGTAGGAGGAGGAGGAAGAAGAGTATGAGGAGGAGGAGGAAGAAGAGGAAGGGGAGAAGGAAGAGGAGTATGAGGAGGAGGAGGAAGAAAAGGAAGAGGAGTATGGGGAGGAGGAGGAAGAAGAGGAAGAGGAGGAGAGAGAAGGAGTATGAGGAGGTGAGGAAGAAGAGGAAGAGGAGTATGAGGAGGAGGAGGAAGAAGAGGAAGAGCATGAGGAGAAGGAAGAGGAGGAGTGGGAGGGGGAGGAAGATGAGGAAGAAAAAGAAGAGTATGAGGAGAAGGAAGAGGAGGAGTGTGAGGGGGAGGAAGAAGAGGAAGAGGAGTATGGGGAGGAAAAAGAAGAGGAAGAGGAGGAGTGTGAGGGGGAGGAAGAAGAGGAAGAGAGAAGGAGGAAGAAGAGGAAGAGGAGGAGTGATGTGAGGGGAGGAAGAAGAGGAAGAGGAGGAATATACGGAGGAGGAAGGGAAGGAAAAAGAGGAGGAGGAAGTGGTGGTGAAATATTTTCCAGCAATGGTAAAATATATAGATATAAATAAATACACACACACACACACACACACACACACACACACAACACACACACACACACACACACACATACATATATATATATATATATATATATATATATATATATATATATATATATATATATATATATATATGTATGTGTGTGTGTGTGTGTGTGTGTGTGTGTGTGTGTGTGTGTGTGTGTGTGTGTATGCTTGTACTGGATATGATTATGAAGATGATGTGTAAAACTGGTAGTAGTAAGAGGAAGAAAAATATAGTGATAAGTTATAATAAAAATCATGTTGATAAATATCATAATGGTTACTATGGTAACGCTAATTAACAACGATGACAGCAAAAATTATATTAACAAAATCTATTTTTTTCTCTCTTTTTAATACACAGAAGAAAATCTGTTTTCCCGAATTCCCTCTCTACACTTTCCCTCCCTCCCCCTCCTTGTGTCGCTCCCCCCCCCTCCCGTCCCCTCCTCCCCCCCAATCCCCTCCTCTCCCCTCATTTCCCCTCCCCCCAGCCCTACACCCCTCTCCTCCTCTCTTTATCTCATCCCATACCCTGAAATCATCCTCCCTTTATCCCCGGCACCGCCCCCTCCCCCTCCCCCTGTCATTCTCCCTCCAGGAACATGACACTGAGCTCAGCCCGAGGCAAAGGCACCTGCTGTCAGCGCGCCTGCTTTCCCGTCTGCTTGGTTATCTCTCTGCTTTTCCTGCTGCTCAACTGCTTGTTTGTTTGCTCGACTGCCTCCCTCTCTGCTTGTTCTGCTGCTCAACTGCTTGTTTGTTTACTTGATTGTCTCCTTCTCTGCTTGTTCTGCTAAATTGACTGTCTGCTTGTTCTGCTAATTGACTGTCTGCTTGTTCTGCTAATTGACTGTCTGCTTGTTCTGCTAATTGACTGTCTGCTGTTCTGCTAATTGACTGTCTAATTGACTGTCTGCTTGTCTGTTTGACTGCTAATGTCTGCTTGTTCTGCTAATTGCTTGTTCTGCTAATTGACTGTCTGCTTGTTAATTGACTTCTGCTTGTTCTGCTAATTGACTGTCTGAATTGA
>NW_020870324.1:337590-342590 GCF_003789085.1 Penaeus vannamei
GAGACACGTTGAAAACCAAAGAAAACATTTTGTCTAATATCCTGTAAAAAGTTAAAAATAGATCGTACAACTCATTTAAATAAGTGAATGGCAGAAAATGAAAAAGAGAAGCGGAAATGGTTAGAATCAGAAAACCTGATGGAACTATGTATATCGAAAAAAGAACGAGTTAATTATAGTATTAGATTAATGATTGATTGGGCTTATCAATCAATTAAATTATTATATATTCATTAGAGAGAGAGAGGTATGTATGGGCAGAGAGTAGACGAGAATCGGAGGAGAAGAGAGAAGAGAGAGAAGGAGAGAGAGAGAGAGAGAGAAAGGAGAGAGAAAGCGAGAGCCGAGAGACGAAAAGAGGAGGAAGAGAGGGAGAGCAAAGAGAGAGAGAGGAAGAAAGATGTATGTAAGGAAAAGAGTGGAGGAAAGTGAGAGAGACGGAGGGAAAGTAAAAAGAGAGGTTTGTTTAGAAGAGATTAACGGAGTATTAGAGGTAGAAAATGGAGACTAGACGTAGAAGGAGAAAGACAGCAAAGGAAGAGAGAGATCACTTATTTATATTTGTTTGTATGAGATAATGGATATGTTACACTAAGTTTCGATGCAGGGTATATATGATACGACGCTAAAGGAGAGAGAGAGAGAGAATGAAAAGGAGAGAGAGAGAGAGAAAGGAGAGAGAGAGAGAGAAAGAGAGAGAGAGAGAGAGAGAGAGAGAGAGAGAGAGAGAGAGAGAAAGGAGGAGAGAGAGAGAGAGAAAGGAGAAGAGAGAGAGAAAGGAGAGAGAAGAGAGAGAAAGAGAGAAGAGAGAGAAAGGAGAGAGAGAGAGAGAGAGAGAGAGAGAGAGAGAAGGAGAGAGAGAGAGAAAGAGAGAGAGAAAGGAGAGAGAGAGAGAAAGGAGAGAGAGAGAAAGAGAGAAAGAGAGAAGAGAGAAAAGAGAGAGAGAGAGAAGAGGAGCGAGAGCGAGAGAGGAGAGAGAGGAGGGAAGAGAGAGATTTAAATCATCACCTCCATCTCCATTATTATAAATAGCAGTACTGCTGCCTTCGTTTAACATCGCTAACTAATATCAAGATTACTAATGTCATCATTATTCTAATTAGTTTCTTCATCAATATCACTCGTTTAATATCTGTCACTAAGGATTATTTTGCACTTTTATTATTATATTTCTCGACTACTTCTGCTCGTTCCTGTAGGATTGGATGCAGTGTGTGCGCACGTGCTTACACTCGAACGTACATATGTATGCAGAAGAGGTATGAATGAGACTGGATATCTTCAGAATAAAAGCGATGTATTTGACCGGTTTCGATTACGTCTTATTAAAAAATACATGCATTACGTCTTCATCAGAAATACATGCATTAAGTTCTTCATCAAAAATACATGTATTCATGTATTTCTGATGAAGACGTAATCGAAACCGATCAAATACATATCTTGTATTGTGAAGATATCCAGTCTCATTCATACCTTTTCTACATTTGTCAACATGGATACGGTTCGTACATATGTATACCTAGAAGTCTATATGTGGATGCATGGCTGTTCTCTTAGGTGTATATTTATGTATAGGCAAAGGAGTATATGTAATGATACTCCTTCTATAAATAGAAGCTTACGGGCACCCCCCACCCCCCCTTCCCAACCTCCACCAACACATACAGACGTACTATATCATCGGAGCTTTTCCTGCATATAAGTTGCAACTCCATCGCTATTTCTACGCCATAGCAGCTGCATCGCTATTTCTACGCCATAGCAACTGCATCGCTATTTCTACGCCATAGCAGCTGCATCGCTATTTCTACGCCATAGCATTCTGCAGCGCTATTTCTACGCCATAGCAGCTGCTCGCTATTTCTAACGCCATAGCATCGCATCGCTATTTCTACGCCATAGCAGCAGCTATTTCTACGCCATAGCAGCTGCTCGCTATTTCTACGCCAATAGCAGCTGCATCGCTATTTCTCTACGCCATAAGCAGCTGCATCGCAATTTCTAACGCCATAGCAGCTGCCATCGCTATTTCTTAGCAGCTAGCGCTTATTTCTACGCCATAGCAGCTGCATCGCTATTTCTATCTACGCCATAGGCAGACTGCAGCAATCGCTATTTCTCATTCTTCTACGCCATAGCATCTGCATATTTCTCGCTATTTCGCTACGCCATAGCAGCTTCTATTTCTACGCTTTTTCTACGCCATAGCAGTGCATCGCTATTCTACGGCCATAGCCTGCAGGCTATTTCTTTTAACGCCATAGCAGCTGCAGCATCGCTATTAGCACTGCAGCGCCATAGCAGCATCGCATCAATGCATCGCGCTATTTCTACGCGGCATAGCAGGCTAGCTGTAGCGTAATCCTATTTCTAAAACGCCATAGCAGGCAGCGCTAGGCATGCATCGCTATTTCTACGCCATAGCAGCTGCATCCGCTATTCTACGCCATAGCATCTGCAATCGCTATTTCTACGCCATAGCAGCTGCATCGCTATTTCTACGCCATAGCAGCTGCATCGCTATTTCTATCGCCATAGCAGCTGCATCGCTATTTTCTACGCCATAGCAGCTGCATCGGCTATTTTCTACGCCATAGCAGCTCCATCGCTACGCTAGCTATCGCGCAATCGCTATTCTACGCCATAGCAGCCTGCAGCGATCATAGCAGCTGCATCGCTATTCTACCCATAGCAGCTGACAGCGCTTTCTTCTAGCAGCGCGCATTTCTACGCCATAGCAGCTGCATCGCTATTTCTACCCATAGCAGCTGCATCCGCTATTTCTACGCCATAGCAGCAGTTAGCAGTTGCAGCGCTATTTCTACGCCATAGCAGCTCCATCCCTATTTCTACGCAATAGCAGTTTTCATCTCTATTTCTACTACGCCATAGCAGCTGCATCGCTATTTCTACGCCATAGCAGCTGCATCGCTAATTTCTACGCCATAGCAAGCTGCATCGCTATTTCTACGCCATAGCAGCTCCATCCCTATTTCTACGCAATAGCAGTTTCATCTCTATTTCTACGCCATAGCAGCTGCAGCGCTATTTCTACGCCATAGCAGCTCCATCGCTATTTCTACGCCATAGCAGTTACACGCTATTTCTACGCCATAGCAAGCTGCATCGCTATTTCTACGCCATAGCAGTTTCATCGCTATTTCTACGCCATAGCAGCTGCAGCGCTATTTCTACGCCATTCTATTTCTACGCCATAGCAGCTGCATCGCTATTTTCTACGCCATATGCACCGCTACGCCATAGCAGCTGCACCGCTATTTCTACGCATAGCAGAGCTATTTCACGCCATAGCAGCTGCACGCTATTTCTACGCCCATAGCAGCTGCATCGCTATTTCTACGCATAGCAGTTTCATCTCTATTTCTACGCCATAGCAGCTGCACCGCTATTTCTACGCCATAGCAGCTGCATCGCTATTTCTACGCATTAGCAGTTTCATCTCTATTTCTACGCCATAGCAGCTCCATCGCTATTTCTCTACGCCATAGCAGCTGCACCGCTATTTCTACGCCATAGCAGCTGCATCGCTATTTCTACGCATTAGCAGTCTATTTCTTAGCAGCTCTATTTCTACGCATCTCATCGCTATTTCTACGCCATAGCAGCTCTATTTCTACGCCATAGCAGCCTATCGCTTTCTACGCGCAGCGCATAGCAGCACCGCTATTTCTACGCCATAGCAGCGTAGCAGCTCGCTATTTACGCCATAGCAACTGTATCGCTATTTCTACGCCACGAAAGCGTTGGACAGGAAGCCAGCGCTCGTAGAGACGAAAGCCAGCCCGAAAAAGCATAAAATAATGGACCTATTGTACACTCTTACCTTCTCTAGTTTCATTTGGATTATGAATTATGCAGCTTTAACCGGAGACTGAACATTTCGGCATGTAAAAAAAAAAAAAAAAAAAAAAAAAAAGATGTAAAAAAAAAAAAAAAAAAAAAAAGAAAAAAAAAGTGGAGATTAAAATAACGTGTAGCCCATTTTTTTGACATCTATGTTAAATTTTTTCTTTTTTTTTTTTTTTTTTTACACCCCTACTTACTTTTTGACAGAGAAAAAAGAAAATGTTTTCGTCTATTTTTTATATATTTTTAAACGGAGTGAGAATTCTTTTTCAATTTTTTTTTTTTTTTTTTTAACCAAGCAAGACTGGGCGTGTGAATATTGAATTTCATTTGTAATATTTAAATCACATCTCATTTGCAAAACCACGTTCCAGCAAGTTAAATAGTTTAACCGTAAAATTATTCTGTCCGGGGCTTTTTTCTCTGGTGAGAATAACAATAATTTGTTTGGATTACGTTATAGAAAACCTCTGAGGGAAAACACATCACTTTTATATTTTTTGTTAGATATAATTTCACTTTTCGTAAGTTAATGTACCTGATTTAACAAAGAAAGAAAAAAAAGAAAGAAGGAAAGAAAGATAGACAGAAAGAAGGACAAAGAAAGAAAGAGAGAAAGATAAAGAAAGAAAGAAAAGAAAGAAGAAAAGAAAGATAGAAGAAAGAAGGACAAAGAAAGAAAGAGAAGAAAGAAAATAAATAAATAAAGAAAGAACGAAAAGAAAGAAGGAAGAAAGAAAGAAAGAAAGAAGGTGAGAATAACAATAATTTGTTTAGATTACGTTATAGAAAACCTCTGAGGCAAAACACATCACTTTTATATTTTTTTGTTAGATATAATTTCGTTTTCCTTACTTAACAAACAAAAGAAAGAAAGAAAAAATAAATAGATAAAGAAAGAAAGAAAGAAGGAAGAAAGAAAGAAAGAAGAGAAAGAAAGAAAAAAGAAAGAAAGAAAGAAGGAAGAAGGAAGGAAAAAGAAAAGAGAAGAAAAGAAGAAAGAAAGAAAAAGAAATAAAGAAAGAAAGAAAAGAAAAATAAAGGAAGATAGAAAACGAAAAGAAAGAAAAGAAGGAAGACGAAAGAAGAAAGAAGGTGAGAATAACGATAATTTGTTTAGATTACGTTAT
>NW_020870324.1:370090-372590 GCF_003789085.1 Penaeus vannamei
TGATCAGAATAAACTTATTTGTTACAACAGTGACAATAAAGACATAAATTCAGAGAGGAAAAGGAGGAGGAGGAGGAGGAAGAGGAAGAGAAGAAGGAGGAATAAGATGAAAGCTGAAGCGTGAAGTACTATGACCGGTTTACGCAAGATATATTCATCTACAGTTTATATAAAACAAGAACAAGAAAGATATTGAGACCGCAAAGATCAGGCCTGGTTATAGATTGTATTGACAGGTCGGTACAATCTGTAATGTCGAAGAAACCGAGTGTAAATACAATCGAAAACTTATACATTATATCTCACGAATCTCATTTGTTGCGGCTTATCATGCTAACTAGCATGAGGTACAGAGAACTATGTAACTATTATATATCATCTAATGTCTTAGAAGATATACTCATGTTGTATCCTAAATTTGGAATGTAGTATCACACGACCACATGACAAATTTAACAATGCTTCTCCACGCCCAAGCTGTATGCTGGCTTGGTTTGATCAGACAAAGGACTGTGTAATCGTTTTCCTTAAATTGATATAGTGCAGATTATAATAATATTATAGCCTCTCTCTCTCTCTCTCTCTCTCTCTCTCTCTCTCTCTCTCTCCTCTCTCTCTCTCTCTCTCTCTCTTTCTCTCTCTCTCTCTCTCTCTCTCTCGCTCTCTCTCGCTCTCCTCTCCTCCTTCCTCTCTCGCTCTCTCTCTC
Source organism: Penaeus vannamei (assembly GCF_003789085.1). Lineage (NCBI taxonomy): Eukaryota > Metazoa > Arthropoda > Malacostraca > Decapoda > Penaeidae > Penaeus > Penaeus vannamei. The sequence continues at coordinate 370,797 of NW_020870324.1, forward strand.
TCTCACTCTCTCTCTCTCTCTCTCTCTCTCTCTCTCTCTCTCTCTCTCTCTCTCTCTCTCTCTCTCTCTCTCTCTCTCTCTCTCTCTCTCTCTCTCTCTCTCCCCTTCCTCGTTATATTTCCAATGTAATACTATTATGTAATACTATGACCATTCATAAAATGCATCACGACTTGTCCACGCCTGTGCAGTTAACCAGGGTGCTAAATAAAGGACAAAACTAAATCAATTTGCCTAGTTAATTCTTATATGGTTCATGACAGAAAAGACTTGATGCTGTGGCCGCCAAAATTAAGCTTGGGTTGTTGTCTGTTGTCTTGTGGGTGGAAAAGGCAACATAGAAGTAGCTGTAACTTATTCATTGAAAAATGTAAGAGAACACTTGCACATCCAGGTGTTATTTGATACAGCCATATAGCGCAAGTATTGAAGGTTGTGTAAGCAGTTTAACTCGCTAGTTACATTAATTAGAATTATGTCACATTCTAGATTTGTGATTCAGTGTTATTAAAGGAAATCAATTTTGTTACTTTTTTTTTTTTTTTTTTTTTTTTTTTTTTTTTTTTTTTTTTTTTTTTTTTTTAGCGAATTGACGATTCTCCAGTCAGACGATAATGATCGTTTCCGTCTGAAAACCTTTCCGTCAACTTTTTTCAGCCAAGCATAGTCAAATCAAGAGTTATTTTCGAGATTGTTTGTATTTATGTTAAATAAAATTGTAAAAAAAATTGACGAAAAAAGTGCTAGTGTGACAGCGCCTTCAGTCAACTACGGAAATTTTTGTACCCGAACTGGCTTATACAATGAAGCCATCTTAATATCTAATGTAAAATCTTGATACAGTGATACGAGCACTTATCACCTGACCGTTTAGCATCATACCAGTACAATGAGCCATAGCGGTATGGAAATTAAACTAGACTAATTAGTTAACGCATCACAAGGTATCTGATTATTCATCTTCCATTTGGTATTATACTTAATGGTGCTGGCTAGACAATAATATTAAATCGATATTATCTTTTCATAATTCAAGTGCTGTCTAACCAGGTTGTTACATAGCTTATAACATAAGTGTGTTGCTACATAGCTATTAACTTTAAATAAATAAATATAAATATTGTTACATATAAATTTAAGTGTTGTTATATAAACATGTTGTTACATATAAATATAAGTGTTATATAAATATGTGTTGTTATATAAAAATATGTGCTGTTACATAAATATATGTCGTTACATATAAATATGTGTTGTTATAAGTGTTGTTAATTAAATATGTGTGTACATACATATACACTATGTAGTTATAAGTGTTGTTAAAAATAATAACTTTACACTATTACATACATATACACTATGAGACAAGTAAAAAGTCAATTTTTTTATGATAATCAGGAACAAATAAACATTGACAAATAATGTACAAATTAAGCTGCCATTCCCCACCGTCCATTCAAGAGAACAGATATTACAACGAACTTTAGGATATCCTTTTCAGGCTCTCTTTCGGAATAAGCAGGTTGTTATAGCTAGCTGGTTGCGAACCATTCGGATTAGATATTCATCTGTTAGGCTGAAAAGATTCTTTGTATCTATAAATGCTTTGAAATGACGCTTTGATGCGATGAGGTACATGCAGCCACATTCCTTTCACAATTTCAGATGCATTGCAGTCTTTCTTCCAGAAATCGTGTACCGCGTTTGTACCGAGAATTATTCCGTTTCTCTCTCTCTCTCTCTCCATCTTTCTTTCTCTTTCTCTCTTTCCTTTCTCTCTTTCTTTCTTTCTCT
>NW_020870324.1:377590-380090 GCF_003789085.1 Penaeus vannamei
AGAGAGAGCGAGAGAGAGAGAGAGAGAGAGAGAGAGAGAGAGACGAGAGAGAGAGAGAGGAGACAGAGACAGACAGAGACAGACAGACGAGGAGAGAGTGAGAGACAGCTCTGAACAAGAGCTGGGTACCATGACAACTCATAATTCATTACTATACTGCAGTTAGCCCATAGAAACGTAAAAATAAGTACATTAGTAATATAAATAACAAATTACCTAGGTCTTCTGGGTCATTGCAGTTGTCCTTTCAGTTGAAGGATACAGGATTTTGGCATTGATTATGAATGGTCCCTTGGTGATATCTACCTATCAATCTATCGATATATATAAGTAAATGTATTAAATATATATATATATATATATATATGGTTGTGTGTGTGAATGGTGTGTGTAGTGTGTGTGTGTGTGTGTGTGGTGGTGTGAGGGTTCCCACGCATCCTTAAAAAGTCTTAATATGTATTTATATTATACATATTATATGTATAATATTTATATAACATATTATATATTTACACACATACATTCATAATTATGTGTGTGTGTGTGTGTGTGTCGGTGCATTGAGTAGCCGCTGCCACCAAATGTCAGTGCGAGTTCAATGTATGTTAACTTTACAATTTTTCCCAATTATGACAATTAAATTCAATAAGGATATTTCTTACCCTAATTATCCTTTCATATGACACATTAGTTTTGGTACACTGCCACCACTCGGGTTTTGCCCTAGAAAGGGGTGTACTCCGAGAAACCACGCGTTATTAAGTTTATTAGGTAGCTTGGCGCAGTGTTAGGTTTGACATGGGGTAGCTAGGTAAAGCTCGCTGTTTACCGTTAACTGTAACCTAAACTTGGTCGGTACAAGAGAAAAAAAAATAGTCTGGGTCAATGTAGTTATTATACGGGAACCCTCGACATTATAGAAAATAATATAGCATCTTAATTTCAAAGTAAGAAAAAAATCTAACCTTCCAATTGAAAACTCAGCCTCTATGGTATTGGCTAGAGGACCACTATGGTATTTTGTTTCACAAATATTCTTCTGTACTTCCCTTCAGGAACAACCGATAATGACTTAAACAAGAAAATTGAAATTATAAGAATAAATAATGACACGATATGAAACAGCATATACATATATATGCTATACCTATATATAATACTCACCTACCTCTACAGTCCTTTGGACATCTCACAGCACTAGAGTATCTATCGACTTCGGTGAGATTCACACTCATACGGCACCATATGACGTAATTATTTGGGGTTGGGAGGGCTCGCAAGATGGCCGCCCTGGACTGTGTTCCTTCCACTTGCCTCGCTCCAAACAACTGATCTCGACCTGCTCGGGCGGAAGTCAACAGCCATCTGATTCACTGGTTGTATAAAATTAGGCATTGCCAATCAGAGCAAATGTTTATAAGCGCCCCTCTATACCTTAAGTTCTCTCAACATATTTTTGCCAAATTGCGCTCGCATCACTCACAACACTTTCGACCGGAAGTCAACAGCCATCTGGTGGCGGTCGCGAACGGACTCCGAAGGAGTGCTACGATTATCTCGAACATAATTCTCCTTCCTATGAAATGCGTATCAGTGGGTCCACGTAATCATGATAAAAAAGAAGAAAAAATGCCCCTAAATAACTGGAGTCTAATAGTACAGCTAACTAAACATCCGCGAAAAGTGCCAGAGATTTTTAGCTGATATCAGCAAAATGAAAGTAATTAATATCTTAGTGACTTGGCAAACGTGGCCCGGACGTCCTCGAAGTTGAGGGGAAATTCATAAAAAATATAATGTATTCAAATTTTAATGTCAAATCAACACATATAACGTCGAAATCAGGCAGAGCGAAAGAGGCAGCCATAAGGAAATGGCGGTTGCCTTGACATTGATCCGTTAATAAGGTGTAGAACACCTCAAAGATTACTTAATTCCTCATTTACCGCAGATGGAGGCCCTTAATTGCCACAAATCCCTGGGACAACAGCCGTTATTACAGGCGAAGGAAGTTATATGAGAAGCTATGGCAATATTTACGAAGGAGAATTCCCGTGGGCTGCATATCGGAATTAAATCTTTTTCACAAGGGAATAACTCCTACTATGAACGACTGAACGACGTTGAAATAGGCTAGATATAATCTTTGAACCAAGTATGAATTTGTGAGACTTGTGTTAGATGGAAAGCAACCTTTTTTTTTTTGTCTTTTTTGATAATAGACAGATATCAATGAAGAAAGTACACATTCCGGGTGTGGCTATAATGGGTGTGAGGGAAAAAACAAGGCAGGTTTACTCGTCTTTTGGTTGCATTAGCAGTGTAATTCATAATAAGGAAGCAAGAACAAAGAAAAAACTGGGTGTTTCATACCAACAAGGAGAGTGTGAGACAAGCGGAACGTATAAAAAATATCAAAGAAAAAAGAAAGTATTCTATTTGTGATCTTTTTTTTATTAACACGAAAAAGAGTGAGAGCTTTGGGACAAAAATCTTGCTA
>NW_020870324.1:390090-402590 GCF_003789085.1 Penaeus vannamei
CTCCTATTCTCTCCCTCCTTTCTCCTATGTCTCCCCTCTTCCCTCCTCCTCTTTCTCCTTTGTCTCCCTCTCTTTCTCCTATTCTCCTATGTCTCCCTCTTCCCCTCCCTCCTCCTCCTCCTCTTTCTCCTTTGCCTCCCTCACTTTCTCCTATTCCCCTCCTCCTTTTTTCTCCTATGTCTCCCCTCTCCTCCTCCTCTTTCTCCTTTGTCTCCCTCTCTTTCTCCTATTCTCCTATGTCTCCCCTCTCCCCCCCTCCTCCTCCCTTTCTCCTTTGTCTCCCTCTCTTTCTCCGATTCTCCAATGTCTCCTCTCCCCTAACCTCCTCTTTTCCTATGTCTCCTCTCTTTCTCCTATTCTCCTATGTCTCCTCTCTTCCCCCTACCCTCCACCTCCTCTTTTTCCTTTGTCTCCATCTCTTTCTCCTATTCTCCTGTGTCTCCCCTCTTCCCCCTACCCTCCTCCTCCTCCTCTTTCTCTTTTGTCTCCCTCTCTTTCTCCTATTCTCCTATGTCTCTCCTCTTCCCCCTACTCTCCTCCTCCTCTTTCTCCTTTGTCTCCCTCTCTTTCTCCTATTCTCCTATGTCTCCCCTCTTCCCCTACCCTCCCTCCTCCTCCTCTTCTCTCCTTTGCCTCCCTCATTTCTCCTATTCTCCTCTCCCTTTCTCCTTTGTCTCCCTCTCTTTCTCCTATTTTCCTCTTCTTTTCTCCTATGTCTCCCCTCTCCCTCCTACCCTCCTCCTGTGTCGTGTGCTGCAGAGGCGTCGTTCTCGTCTTGTTGACCGGCGTTCACATCCCGCACCGCCAGGGGACGGTAACTCAAGCCATTCTTTGCACACAGGGGGTAATTTAGAAGCAAAAACAAACAGACAGCCTGTCACACCAAACATCAGAATAATCATTGTAGCAAGTTGAATATGCAAAATTACTTTGAATTATATCATATCCACCTCTCTCCTCTGGCTCCCTTTCTTCCCACTGTCCTTCTTTTCCTCTCTCTTCTCTTTGTATTTCTTTCCTCTTCCTCTCTCTCCTGTCTCCCCTTTTCCCCTATTCTCCCCCTCGTCCCTCTCTCTGTCTCCTCCCTATCTCTCGTCCCTTATTCCCCCCCTATTCCCCCTCGTCCTCCTCTCCCTCCTGTGTCCATTTCTTCCCCCTATCCTCCTCTCCCTCTTGTCACCCCCTTGTCTCCCTTTCTTCCCCGCCTCAGTTTCCGGGGCCTGGGACAAGGCCTCCCTCGCCCTTGGGCCACACTGCTCTGTTGGTGGACGGAGGTGAGGGAAGAGGAACAGAAAGTGGAGTAGGAGGAGGGGGTGGGGGGCGTTGCATCCGGGTTCTCCTCTTCTGTTGATTTTTAGACGTCTTTGCAACATCGCATGCAAGGACAAATGGATCCCCGCGCATTGCATTCCGGTTGTATATGCCGTTATAAACCTGCAAAGGAAGGCAGCGCGGGCCGAGTTATGATAATCTTGCATATATATACGGCGACGGGGCTGCCGGGTAATGGCTCCGGTATTTGTGTTTGTACATTCGTTCTCGGATGATGACTGCGTTAATGGTGGGGCATGTTTTCGTGTACGTTTATTAGGTATGTGTATAGGTAAATGTTTACATGTATATATATTTAGACGGTATGTGTGGTATATATGTGTTTTGTATGTGTGTGTGTGTGTGCGTGTGTGTGTGTGAGTATGTATTTATTTATACATATAAATATATATATACATATATATGCGTACATACATATATATATATATATATATACATGCATACCATACATATATATATATATATATATATAGATATATATATATATATATATATATATATATATATATATATATATATATATATATATATATATGTGTGTGTGTGTGTGTGTGTGTGTGTGTGTGTGTGTGTGTGTGTGTGTGTGTGTGTGTGTGTGTGTGTGTGTGTGTGTGTGTGTGTGTGTGTGTGTGTTGTGTGTGTGTGTGTGTGTATGTATATATATATATATATATATATATATATATATATATATATATATATATATATATGTTATGTGTGCGTTTGTATGCGCATGTTTGTGTGAGTACACAAACAGATCAAATAAAGATATAAGGTATTGCATACCCGCAAGCGTATACTTTCATATTTCCTAACATATATAAATGCATAAAAACATACATATTTGCATACGTATTTACATTCATAAATACATATTTAAAATGCTGACATAGATATTACAGCAGATACGTATTTGCATATATACTGTATCTGCAATCTCATACATATTAACATACATAAAGACCCATACATACTATAAACATATACACACATTCATATACCATACATGAATATGAAGATTAAAACGCACATAGATATCTAAAGAACATGTGCATGTAAATCACTGACATTACATTTTTGTATACCTCCACGGACAAATATAGTTAATGACCCAAATTCTGAACAACCCTGAGCTAGAGCGTTTGAAAAATAGCGAAAATTATAATCGAGAATGCAAATGGCGGCGGTGTGAGTTCGAACTTTTGGCCATAGATATAAACTTTGCAGAATAAGATGGTTAGAGGCATCGAGCGAAATGCAATAGAAAGTGCAGGCGTTTCGGAGGTGGAAAAGAAAAGAATAAAAGGAAAATAAAAGATGAAAAATAATACATGATGTAAGGAGGAGAATTTCGTCTGGGAAATTTTGGAATTCGGTAGCGATTATCCGAGAGAGAGAGAGAGAGAGAGAGAGAGAGAGAGAGAGAGAGAGAGAGAGAGAGAGAGAGAGAGAGAGAGAGAGAGAGAGAGAGAGAGAGAGAGAGAGAGAGAGAGAGAGAGAGAGAGAGAGAGAGAGAGAGAGAGAGAGAGAGAGAAAGAAAAAATCAGTAACAATAACAAAGAGAGAGAGGGAGAGGGAACTACAAACCGCCACGAAGAGAAATCCTCCACCATTACCAATCACAACGATAATAATAATAAAAAAAAAAACACAAAAACTGCATAAACAAACCAGGTAAAGTCTCCAGACCAGAAACCCTCGAAAAGAAGATGAAAAAAGGGGGATAGCTATAACTGCGACGACTCTTTGAAATATTGTGTGCGAGCTGGCGACGTATGGAGTGTCGGATCCCACAATGGGCCGGCGGGTGTGAGCGACAAGGGGATTCAACTCCATGGAAGGGAGGTCAGGAGAGAGATCCCCCCACCCCACCCCCCCCAGCCCCCATTCCCCAGGGCGTCCCCAGGTAGCGTCCTATCACTCCTTTAGCTTCCGGCAACGAGCCAGACAAACAGCGACATCAACTGGAGGCCGAAAGGACGGTTCTCGCTCGCCACTTTGCGGAGGTCTTGGGGCGTCGCGCGGAGATCGCACCCGAGAATCAGCTTACGGCTTGATTTGTGTTTTTTTTGTTTTTTTCATTTCTTTTTTTTTGTCGTCGGGTTTTCTGGCATTAGGTTCGTGCTTAGGAGGGAGATATTTGGACGGGAAAGATAGAAGGGATAGGGATGGATGGAGAGCGAGAGAGAGAGATAAATGCATACATATACAGATAGACAGAGAGACAGACAGACAGAGAATGAAAGAAAGGGAACTATAAAGGAACGAAGGGAGTAAAGAAGAAGGGAGGGCGAATATGAGCAGAAAAGGGGTAACTTTAACAAAACGCCGATTAATTGCAAATATCGATTTCCTCCTTCGCCCAACGATAATTCGGCCTCCACTGACAAACCAATTCGATTTTAATTGATAGACTTGTTTGTCGTTCGTATTTTTGTAGAAATTTCTCTCTTGTACCCGCGTTCTCTCGACTTCCAGAAGGCAGTGATGTCAATTTTTCTCTTGACCTCTAAAGTGAGGGTACTTGAGTAAATATTGCAAAAAAAATAGATCTGCCTAACAATTTATACCTTTGCATTGTCTTAAATACCCAATAAAATTGTGATTTTATAAATATCAGTAAGTGTGGTTTCCTCCAGTGTTCGTTTTTTGCAAATGTTCAATCACTTTTTTTCATCATAAGGCGCTTTAAGGGAACCATAGGCATAATTCCAAGGTAACAGCTGGCCATTCATTAAAATTCATATGAGAAGCTCGTAAAATACATCAGAGGGAAGCAATATATTCATTCTGTCGTTTACACGTTACGCGCCATTCCTTAATTAGTATCACTAGGTTCATTATTTAATTTCTGCCTTTCATATATACTGTAACTACTGCAAAATGATATGGATTAATTAATGCAGCGGTCTACATTAACGTTTCACAATAAGCACCATTACCCTCCTAAACTGAATTTATAAATATTTTAATGCCCAAATTACGATTTTTTTATTGCTGGATTTCCAGTTCAAATATTCATAAGGAAAGAGAGAGACATGACAGTTTAGTTTTATGTCACATTCATTTTGTACAAATATTTTCCCCTTGCGTTGCCTCCGCTGAAGGGTTGCGAAATCGCCAACGCTTATTGTGTACTCGGAGGTTTCTCTCTCTCTCTCTCTCTCTCTCTCTCTCTCTCTCTCTCTCTCTCTCTCTCTCTCTCTCTCTCTCTCCTCTCCTCTCTCTCCTCTCTCTCCTCTCTTCCTCTCTCTCTCTCCCCTCTCTCTCCCTCCCTCCCTCCTCCTCCTCTCTCTCTCTCTCTCTCTCTCTCTCTCCTCTCTCTCTCTCTCTCTCTCTCCTCTCTCTCTCTCCTCTCTCTCTCTCTCTCTCTCTCTCTCTCCTCTCTCTCCTCTCTCTCTCTCTCTCCTCTTCTCTATCCTGGTTCCTTTGTTTGTTCGTCTGTCAGCAAGGTTACATGAAAAGTTACAGACAGAGCGTGATGTTATTTCATGGTTGAGTTGCCTATGATCTATTTTGTTGGCGATTAAGCGTAGGTTCGTGGTAAACAGTGGATTCCTGGGATAGATGAAGATTGATAAAGAGAGAGAGGTTTAGGGTAGATGCGGATACCTTAAGAGTGGGTTCGTGGCAACGAGATGGAAATTAGTGAATTACGAGTGATAGGGGGGAGGGGGTTAGATAAGATTTTAGGGGAAGATTAATTAGATTTCTGAAATAAATATGAGGTGAGTGGAGTTTCTGGGTATTCTAAGGGGTACAATTTCCATCTATCTTGTCAGTACGGTATCGTCGTCTTAACTAATTCGTTTGTATTAATTACGATTGTTTTCTCATGTTTCTTTGCGTATTGTAGATAGGCCTACATTTTATGTTTTCTTTTCTGATCATGCGGTTATCACCTTTATTACCAATACTGTTATTATTAGTATCAGTAATCTTCGCAATGAGATGATAAGCATAATATCCTCAACTATAACATTATTCTCAACACTTGGTCTTACACACCCGCTCTTACTCTCAATACAGCTGCAACAACACGTTCACTACAACCAGATATGATGTACTTGACATCGTCAGCATTGGTATCTTAACATTTTACACTGCATTACACATCCATCAGCATTGCAATTACAACCAGGGGCTGGAGGCGTGGCGTGTATATAGTAAAGCACAAAGCATGTGACGATAATACAGAATACATTATTTAACAGAATGACTCCCACTGGATAGTTTCTGAAGCTCGTGGTTATATTCGGAAAAAAAAATCATAAATGAAAAGGAATAACAATAACTTCAACAGAGATAATTAACGCGTTTCGATTAAAAAAATATATATATGGAAATGTAATTCTGATGAAGGTTTGATCGAAATGCGCCAATTACATATCTTCTGTTGTTTTTCTTGTCCACGCCTTCGCCACGTTTGTAAAAGAGGAAGATACTAATTCTCGTGGTTTTGGAAGTGCTGGCTGTCCGTTGAGGGAAACAGGTGACTGATTGATGAGTTACTTTTATTTCTTTTTTTTTCCTTTTCTAGGGGGGGAGGAGGGTCGTTAGAGGGGAAACATGAGGAAGAAACCCAGGCATTTTAAGGAGGGAAACTGCGATCTTTAACTTCTGAGCTTTTTTCCCCTCTCTCTTTTTTTAATGGCATACATTTTCGAAGGTCAAGTTAATCTTAAGGAAAGGCAGGCCAATCTGCATGCATAATGAAGCAAGTTCATTTTTACAGCCTTTTGATTTTCATTGGCGAGGCAGTTGGAATCTAATCGTAATTCTGTCTTCTGTTACGTTCCTCCTTTTCATCCTCTCAATTTACGTGTTTTGTTGGATTGTTATATTTATTTGTTGGTTTGTTATATTCATTTGTTGGTTTGTTATATTTATTTGTTGGTTTGTTATATTTATATGTACATATATAATGATATAAATTTTCCAATTCTTAGTTCTGTATTGGAAGAGCGTCATATTTACAAAAGTGTTCTGTATTTATGAGTTTGGTGCTTGCGATATTAGTTGAGAGGGAGAGGGAGATAAATGGCCGTTCATTTATCTTTAATCAAGCACAATATGGGGTTAGTAATAGCATTCATTACGTTTGAATCGTGCAGAGAAATAGTTGCCTCTAAGATTTGTTTCCTCCCGCTCGCTTCTCGCCGCTCTCTCTCTCCTCTCTCTCTCTCTCTCTTCTCTCTCTCTCTCTCTCTCTCTCTCTCTCTCTCTCTCTCTCTCTCTCTCTCTCTCTCTCTCTCTCTCTCTCTGTCTCTCCTCTCTCTCTCTCTCTCTCTCTCTCTCTCTCTCTCTCTCTCTCTCTCTCCTCTCTCTCTCTCTCTCTCTCTCTCTCTCTCTCTCTCTTCTCCTTCTCTCCTTCTTCCTCTCACTCTCCCACCTCCTCCCTCTCTCCCTTTCCCTCCCTCTCCCTCCCTCCCTTCTCCTCCTCTCCTTCCTCCACTCTCCCTCCTCTCCCAATCGCTCTCTCTAATCTCATCCTACAGCCCCTTTACAGCCCCAGGACCTCAGCTCAGCCCGACGTGACTACCGTAGCCCTTTATTCGCGCGGGAAATCTCCGAACGGCCGCCATCAAAACCCGAGTCCATTCTCTTTGACTCCGAAGCGGGTTCTAGCGAGCGACCAGACGCTGCATCGCTCGCCTGTGATCCTCTATGCATCAGATTTCATTATTGCAAACACATAGAGAGGAATAGGAGGGAGGAGGGGGAGGGAGAGGGAGGGGAGGGGGGGGATACGGATGAAATGAGGGAGGGAGGGAGAAGGGTGGGGGGGAGGGGTGGGGGAGGAGAGGAGGGAGGAGAGAGAGAGAGAGTAGAGAGAGAGAGAGAGAGAGAGAGAGAGAGAGAGAGAAGAGAGAGAGAGAGAGAAAGAGAGAGAGAGAGAGAGAGAGAGAGAGACAGAGAGAGAGAGAGAGAGAGAGAGATTCAGAGACAGAGAGGCAGAGAGGAAATGATAGCGAGAGAGGCTGAGCTACGAAGACACAGGGTCGTGGCGCATCCTCTGAGGCCTCTCCTGCCCCGAGCGAAAGCAGCGACGTGAGGGAGGAGCTAATCCGCGACGACCCTCGGACCGCGGAGAAAGAGGCTCGGCCAAATTAAAGATTATTTTTTCTATCCATTTAGAAAGATCATCTTTTTGAGTTCCTAGGCGATGTTTCCTTCCCTAAAACATATAATGAATAAACAAATAACAATAACAAAAATAGATACAAAAAAAATAGCAGACGACATTATGAAGGCAAGCCAGACAGGCATCGACTTGGTTCCTCAGTGCATGAACATTCACGAGGGTCGAAGTGAGACTCGAAGTCATTGTTTTGGAGGACGAGAAGTGAGCAACCTTTCCTGGGATCGATCTGTCGCAGCGAAGTCTCGGTCCTCGGCCACCGGAGTCATCGCCGGGTCGAAAACGCTGTTCGTTACGTTGTTTTTTTTTTGTTTTTTTGTTTTTGTTTTGTTTTTTGTTACTCTTTGTGGGGGCATTGTGGGTTTCGTTTGAATATGAGGAACATGAGGTGGGTGTGTGAGTAGCCAATATCTTGATGATGTTTTTGTTGTTGCTTTTCGTTTTTTATGGTCGTTATGGATATGATCATAATCAATATTTTTTTGGGGTGGTGGGATTTTGATCACAGTAAACTATAAGGTATTTTAAAATGTATGAGAAAAATAATATGAGTCTGCATTATTTCTGCCTGTAGGACAATTGATTCTTACTTACATAATAGCAAAAGGAAAGGAAAATGCATATATACATACTTCTTTTTAAATCCATGTAGAAATGATCGACCGCCCTTGGCATTAAATTTCTTCATAAACTGTGTGCTTATCGATTTTGGAAGAAATATGGGAAAGCCTTATCTCTCTGGAATAACACCGGTTATTAGCATAAAATATTCGCAATATCAGTGCTAACTTTTGCGTCAAGGAAATATCGCTGGCGGCCACGTCTCCTTCCTATCAGTCACCGGGAACGGTAATAAAGATAGATTCATATATCATTTCCCAAATCACAGGCATTATATTTGCCGGTAATTTACAATTTTCCCTATTTTCAGGTGAGTTGCAGCCAGGATAACATTTGCACAGTTGCAGCGCCAAGCCGGCTGCACTAGTTTGGGCCATTCGGTCAGGTAAGTGCTTCCTATTTCAACGGCGAGCCCTTGCAACTCCTAAAAGCACTCGCTTCAGAATTTTAACGGCGCTGCCAGAGGTTTACTTCACCTCTAAACTTTTGTCTGGAGGACTAGCTGCATCCCGGCCCGAGGGGGGGGGGGGGGGAAATGGGGGCGTCGCGCCGGGTGCTGCTGCAGGGACCGTCTGTCTAAACAGTTTGAGATTTATAATCGCCCGTCGCTTCCCTCACTGGGAAACGTATAAACGTCATGTTTTTCGGATAAAAAAGATCGCTCTTTTTCCTTTCTCTCTTTTAAATGGGAGGGAAAACCATCGGAGCGATTACCCCGAACTTGCAACAAAGGTCTTAGCCTTCGTGAATGGCATTTCCATACTACTCTGCTGACGTCACCCTTCCCCCATTAATGATATAATAACCAGGGTGACGCAGTGGTCTCTCCGCCCCAGCCAGCGGCCTCCGCGGCTCGCCCTCGCTCTTTACCGATATTTCTTCCGCACACAACTTACCTTAATGCCCGTGTAACATCGAAAATCAATCGTGGGAACATTCCGAAGACGTCTTGACGGTAACTATATTCTCGAGTTAGAGACCACTGAAGAGATGCGAGAACAGTGTAAGCCTTGTGTTCATGTCTGCTGGCAGAGATGACACTGTATTCCCTTCGGTACTTGTTTTGTATTTATTTTTGTTAGACAAAAGCAATATCATAATATGAATCCCACCAAAACGTGCCATAACCTTTCATCATTCTCATATCCCTCTGTGGCAGCAGGTTGCCATACTTTCGCCCAAAAATAGCGACATCAACCCCCCTATGGGTAGAAGTCGGGATAATTGCAGTCATAAACGGGGGTCGACCGTGCCCCCGCCCCTCACGCTTTCCACCCCGACCCTCTCTAAAGCTCCCGTTTGGCTTGGGGGCGCAGGACCATTCCGTGTCCCTCTCCGCCCCCCTCTGGCTCCCTCTGGCTCCCTCTGGCTCCCTTCGTCGCTGCTAATTGACCTCTGACTCCCTCATATGCTTACGATTATGTATGATTAGAAGGGTAACTGTTTGACTGTATAACTCCTAAACCGAATGCCGGAGTGAGGTATGTATTCGACATTTATCTATTCTTGACATGCAGCAGTGATAATGATGGAGGGAAAACATCGAACAGTGGATGAGAGTTATGCACTGTACAGGGCGCCTGTTTTGGGAAACGTACTCGGCAACGTTCGACAAGTAACGCATCACCTTTATAGTGGCCCTTCCCCTAGACTGTGTTGTTTAGCTCCTTCTCGCTTCCTATTCGTTAGGCGTTTTGCTCTCTCTCTCTCTCTCTCTCTCTCTCTCTCTCTCTCTCTCTCTCTCTCTCTCTCTCTCTCTCTCTCTCTCTCTCTCTCTCTCTCTCTCTCTCTCTCTCTCTCTCTCTCTCTCTCTCTCTCTCTCTCTCTCTCTCTCTCTCTCTCTCTCTCTCTCTCTCTCTCTCTCTCTCTCTCTCTCTCTCTCTCTCACCTAAAACATCTCCAGTGTACCCCCTTATACGCTCACGATAATCTTCTTGTATGTATACCATTCTGCTGCATACCAAACCTTTTCCCATAACATGCCAGGAAGAGGGAAGCCATATGCTAAGATTCCTTATCCTTCTTTCTCCTCATGTCCGTCTTCTCCCTTCTTTGTCTTGCGTTTTTCCTTCCCCCTTTCCATATCTCTCCCCTCTTTCTAACACACAGTTCCCCTCTACGTTATTTACTCTTGACTTATTACCCTTGCTACGTCGCTAAATCATGTACACGCACACGCAAAACACACAGCCGTGCAGTCGAACCCACATTAAAAAGCGTGAACGTGTTTCCAAAACGTAGTTGAATATGGATACCTATTTGATATGGAAAATGTAAATAGAGACTGTACGTTCCTTTTACCAAATAGACGGATAAATTAGCAGAAAAAACGGATAAGAATAAGATGAAGTCCGATTCACAAAACATATACAAAGAAATGTGAACAGAAATGATTTTCTTACTCTCCGCTTCTTTACCTTTCCCTGCTCCGTGTCTGCACAATCCTCTCCCCTTCTTTTACCTCTCTCCTTTTTTTCGCTTTCCACGCAATTTTGCCGTGTCTCCCCTTCCTTCCCCCCGCGCCTCCGCCACCCTCCTTTCCTCCCATTAACCGCACCTTGTGTCACCATTTACTCAACCTAAATCACACTTCACCATCCAGGGGTCATAGTTCACCATTTTCACCATTCGCTAATCACTTTTTAATTTCCTTCTCTTGTATCTGTTGCTCTTTAACAAACGGGAATTTGTTGTTTACAAACTATTTTCTACTCTACCATTGTTTACTGATCTTATTAAGGTACTTCCACATGCATCAATGGCCGATCTTCTTATAAAGTACAGAAAATTCCATGCGTTTACCTCCCCTTCTGGCACGATGCACTATCATCTTGCGTTCGCCATCCTGGGTCGGCGTTCGCGCAACACTTCCCCTTGGTGCAGAAAGGCCCCGAACCGTGCGATCAGCTGTTTCGCCTTTCGGAAAACGACCTGTCTGTCCGGACACTGAATTGCGTCTTCTTTTTTTTCTTATTTCCTGCACAAAATTTCGTCTCCTTTATGTATGAGTGTGTTGTATGTTACTGTTCATTGTTAAATCGCATATATATATATATTATATATATATATATAATATATATATATATATATGTGTTGTTGTGTGTGTGTGTGTGTGTGTGTGTGTGTGTGTGTGTGTGTGTGTGTGTGTGTGTGTGTGTATGTCTATGTGTATATGCATAAATATAAGTGTGTGTGTGTACATATATACACCTATATACACCTATATACATACATACATACACATATATATATATATATATATATATATATTATTATATATATATATGCATGTATGTATGTATGTATGTATACACACAATAAACGAAGAATATCGACATAAGTCATAAATTTCGTGAACAGAGAATTCTGACGTCACACAAGGATTCTCGTTCTCTCTTACCACAGCAGTTCAAACCCCTCTCCGCCCTTTTTCCAGAGCTAACAGTGTATCCGGCAAGTAGCTAATTGCATCGGTAATTTCGGGAGGAAAAGGGCTGCGTCTCGAGCACTTTACAAAATGCAGCCGAGCATTGTTTGCCCGCTCCTGCTGCTTCTGCAACATTAACAAGGGTTACTACGCTAAGTACGTCTTCTTTTCCGCCATGCAGCTTTTCCTGTGCTGTGTTTTTCTTTTCTTTTTTCTCTCTCTCGTGCTCTGTGAAGGAGGTACTCTCCCCCCACACTCTCTCCGCCAGTTCCTCTCTGATTTCGTATCGTCCCTTCACATCGAAAAATAAAAATCCAATCCCGGTAGAAAATAAAACCATACGATCGGTTTGCTGTTTGTTCATAAACAGGTCCGTATGCCAGCTGAACCAATTATCACTTTTTCAGCTATTGTAACGAAAGCCTCCCCTTCCCCCCCTAAAAAAAAGTTAAGCTGATAAGCATAAGTTGGCAGGGTACGGCGTATTGCCTGGGACCTGCCTGGTACGTTAACAGGTACTGGCCCCTTCATAACATTCTCTTGTCCCTTACTATTAGCTCCCTAACTATTATTAAGTCTCGGGAGTTACCTTTTATGCTTGACGGAGAATTTTGAAAGAGTTATGGCTAGATTTTTTTGTCATTCTTTACTTGTTTTTTTTCATGTAAGTCTATTTGTTTACGCATCATCATTTGTAATGTATCTATTTGTCTATTTATAGTCTATTTGTTTACGCATCATTATCAATGTTATTGTTGTCTGCATTACAGCTTTTGTTCTTACGATGATGTCTATGATGATTATGGTAACGTGGTGATGATGATGATAATGATGATGAAATGTGATGATGATGATGATGATATAATGATAATGATAATGATGGTGATGATGATAATGTGATGGTGATGATGGTGATAGTGATGATGGTGATTGATGATGGTGGTGTGGTGATACTGATGATGGTTATAGATAATGATA
>NW_020870324.1:407590-410090 GCF_003789085.1 Penaeus vannamei
AGACGTCCAAGAGGCCAAGGAAGGGAGACGCCAAGAAAGACACAAGGTGCCAAGAAAGACGCCCAGGAAGACGCCAAGAAAAACGCCAAAGGAGACGCCAAGGAAGACGCCGACGCAAGGTACCGAGGCCGCAGCAGTACCCTGAGTCCTTGGCGTCTGAGGCCCGACCACCTCCTACGGTTGACCCCCTCGCCGTGACGCAGGGCCGTGACGTCACAAAGCCTCCCCGACGTCCCTGCTGTTTCTGTGTTGTTTGGGGGGATCTCGGCGGCCTGCCTCTGCACCCTCGTGTCGTGTTGCAGGCGCCCTTTCTCTCCCCTCAATGCCAGTCATTATGTCTGTCTAAAGGTCGGCCGCGCGCTCCGTGTCAAAGGCGCTCTCTTGGGTTATTGATGCTTGGTGGAACTCTGCTTTCTATGAGGTTGGTTCTTATTCTGTTTCCATTTCGTTTATTTATTTCTGTTTATTTTTTTCCTGTTGTCGTTGTGTTTGGTTCTTGCTTCATTTCTATTTTGTTTACTTATTTCTGGTTGTGTTGTTGTTGTTGTCGTTGTGTTTGGTTCTTATTTTATTTCGATTTCGTTTACTTATTTCTGTTTATTTTTTCACTTGTCGTTGTGTTTGGTTCTTATTATGTTACCATTTCGTTTACTTATTTCTGTTTATTTTTTATCTGTTGTCATTGTGTTTGTTCGGTTATGATGAACGCTTCAACCATCCTTTAGATATATTTGTAAAATCAATACAGGTTTTTTTTTATCTTCGTCCTCCTCTGTCTATCCGTAGTCCTTCTCACCAGTCTTCGTGACCTGGACCTCTCATATCAAAAGTCCCGTGACCTGATCTCCAACGTCCTTAGCACCATGACCTTGACCCCTGATATCACTTTTCTGACAAACGTATAATCTTACTCATCAGCACTTCGTCATAAGCACTTCAACCTCGTCTTTGTACCTTCATCGCCGTTGCTAGCGTTTTGATGTCACCCAGTTTCCTTTTTTATGACATGACACCTTGACGAAATGACCAAAATAGTCACCACAGCCACGGTCACTGACATCATCCTTTTCCCCCGCGTGAGGTCGGCGTCATCCACCTGTGACCTCTCGCCCTCGTCACGTCACCAGCTACTCATGTGACGTCATCGCCTCTCAGCGGCGCGAAGAGGGTAATAAAAGGGGACCGGAAGTGGGGCTTTGCCGCAGTAGCAGGAGAGGATCGCCCCCCCCCACTCCTCTCTCTCCTCTCCCTCCTCCTCTCCTCGCTATTCCTGGTTTTCGTGTCGTTTTCTTTTGTTCTCTCTTTTATATCTTCATATTTTTCCTTCGATTTCCCTCTCTTCTTTTTTCTTTTCTATCCTTTTCTTTCTTTTCTTCTTCTTCTTCTTGAATCCCTTACTATCACGATCCCTTTCATCTCGATCCTCTCTCATTCATCTCCTCTTTTCTATCTCTCGAATCCCGCCCCCCCCTCTTTCTTCTCTTCTATCCTCTCCCCTCCCCCCCCCTCTTCGCCCCTCTATTTCTATCTTCTTCTCATTCTCCATCATCATCAACCATCATAACCCATCCCCCTCCCCTTCCTCTTTTTTTCTCTCTCTATCTCTCCCTTTCCCTATTCTCCCCTCCGCTCTTCCCCCTACTCGCTTCCCCTGTCACTCCCTCTGCCGCTGCAAACCTTCAGTGGAATAACAACATGATAAAAGGGAGAGAGAACTGAAAGGGAAAATTACGTCACGAATATGTAAAAAAAGAAAAAAGTTGAAAATGGAACATGAAAAGGAAGATTCTTTTTTTTCATTTCGTTCCATTATGTCTAGAAGACCTATCCTTGTGGTATACTTACTTTATGTTGTCAATGCATTCATCATTATCTAATCTTTTTACTATCCACAAATCTACACTATATATTATATATATATAATATATATATATATATATAATATATATATATATATATACATATATATTACATACACAGTATATATATATATATATATATATAATATATATATATATATATATATATATATATATATTATGTGTGTGTGTGTGTGTGTGTGTGTGTGTGTGTGTTTGTATACAGACAGATAAACACATACATTTCCATAATACATACATACATACCTTTACACACAAACACATACACACGAACACTTTTTTTACCGTTATATTTCCTGATTTTACGCTGCACAGAAAATAAGCAAATGAGGCAAGCGTTGCACCTAGATCCACAGAAATGGAACAAAATAAATGGAAAGAAGGTTTCGAAAATTCCATGCAGAATTCATGGCAAGCAAGAGAATGAATCGCGGGATGGAAAGGCTATGGGAAATATGTATATGGAAATTGAATAAGGGAAGGGTGGAAGAAGAAATGAAATTTATATATATATATATTATATATATATATATATATATATATAATATATATATATATATATATATATATATATATATATATATATATATATATATATATATATATATATATATAGAGAA
>NW_020870324.1:415090-417590 GCF_003789085.1 Penaeus vannamei
CAGGCTAAAAATACACAAGAAATACACAGCTATACAATTCAATTTTCGCTGTTTTCCACTTACAATACCATTTTTGCTGTTTTAAACTGATAATGCAATCACATTTCTTAGTTTTAGACTGACAATTCAACATTTTCTTTGCTGTCTTCGACTGGTATCACTGCATTTCACGCTTTTTAGATTAAATAACAGAAATCCTTCTTGCTTATTTAGACACAATACAGAAACATACGTCAGAGAGAGAGAGAGAGAGAGAGAGAGAGAGAGAGAGAGAGAGAGAGAGAGAGAGAGAGAGAGAGAGAGAGAGAGAGAGAGAGAGAGAGAGAGAGAGAGAGATTCAAATTCAGATTCATATAACCTATTAGCCAAAATATGTACAATATGAATTACATAGAAATATATTGATACATTGGTTGAGCATCTTGAGAGTAGACTCTCCTCAGATGCTCCGTGAAAGCTGTCTTTACACATGTATGACAAATAATTTACAAATCTATATATAAGTTATGGCAGTTAGACTTCAAAACCAAAGAATATATTAGGAAATAGTAAGAATAGGTATTTTGGGGAACATATGATAAAGATGACATAATATCTATCGAAATTACATAATATATGTTTTCAAAAGCTTCTTAAAAGACAGTATAGTTGTACAGTTCCTAGCATGCTCGGAAATGTTATTCTATATTTTTGGGCCTCGATAAAGAATACAAGACTGTGATTGTGAGGATTGCATTAAGGGAATGTGAAGGGTATTACAGTTTCTGAAAGCGTACCTTTGGTCTACTCTGTATGTAAAAAAGTTAGTCGTCTGGGAGATGATCGAGCTATCTATTAAATTGTTCTTTAACAGCCATTTCTGTATCTTTTTAAGACTAGCCACAGTAATGAGATGATGTAATGAGGGATCCGTGGCATAGATGTTGCTGTCATCAGTGTATACATTGTCATTGATATACAAAAGGAATAAAACTGGGCCCAAAATGGAACCTTGTGGTACACC
Organism: Penaeus vannamei; assembly: GCF_003789085.1. Classification (NCBI taxonomy): domain Eukaryota; kingdom Metazoa; phylum Arthropoda; class Malacostraca; order Decapoda; family Penaeidae; genus Penaeus; species Penaeus vannamei. The sequence continues at coordinate 416,094 of NW_020870324.1, forward strand.
ATACGTTATACATTTCAAGGAAGAGGCTTTTTGTCACAGAGATTATATTGCATTCTGTTGCTAAGGTAGGATTTAAACAAACTGAGAGACGTATTCCTGATTCCATAATGTTCCAGTTTAGACAGTAAGATGTTGTGGTCTATGGTATCATAAATCCAAAATTATGCTTAATACATATTCTCGATTGCCAAAGGTTTTATACACATCAATGGTAAAAGTAGGGATTGCTATACCTGTAGATTTGCTGTTTACGAAGCCAAACTGACATGGTGTTATAATATTTGAGTTAGTAAGATGCTGCAGTAATTTGGTAGAAAGGATTTTCTCAAATATTTTACAAATTGATGGCAAAATTGGTCTGTATTTTTTAGGTAAGAGCTTATCTCCTGACTTTGGTATAAGTATGGTTTTAGCAACCTGGAGTTTCTTAGGGAATAATCCAGAAACTAGTGAACAGTTTGATATGTAACGAAGGTAAAACGATTTCTGGAAGGATGTGTTTGATTATCGTCATTGAAATGTTATCCTTGCCTGGAGAGGATTTTTCTTTTTTTGTAATGTTAATGAGTTCAGCTTCTGTAATTTGCTCGATTGTGAAGTTATTTTAAATTCTGTCACCAAGAAATTCTCCAAAATCATGGCCGCAGGGATCAGCTGTTCTGGCAAGTTCTGATCCTACCCCAGAGAAATATTCTTAAAGTGATTAGCAACTGTGCGGTTAGTAACTTCGATTCTTAGTGATTTGTTGCGATTATTTTCCTCTGTTCAAAATTCTATTAATAATTTACCACTGAGATTTGCTACTGTCTGCATTTTCTTCCATTTTTTCTGAAAAATATTCAGATTTGGCTAGGTTACTGAGCCTTTTATTTTCCTCTCCGAGAGAGAAGAAAGAAACAAAGAAAGAGAGAGAGAGAAGAAAGAAACAAAGAAAGAGAGAGAGAAGATAGAAACAAAGAAAGAGAGAGATGAGAGAAAGAGAGAGAGAAGATAGAAACAAAGAAAGAGAGATGAGAGAAAGAGAGAGAGAAGATAGATACAAAGAAAGAGAGAGATAAGAGAAGAGAGAAAGGAAGGGGGACAGGTTGATAAATAGGCAAACAGATAGATAGGCAGACAGACAGACAGAAAGCTGAGCCCCCTCCCCCCTACGAGGACATTTCTATTTGCCTTTTCTTTCGCGACACAAGCTCTTGGAAGAAGCAGGCAAGCCAAAAGTGTGCGCAATTAAGTCCCCTAATTGGAATAATCTACGGCGTCTCTTCTTCGTCTTTTATGAAAGAGGGGAAAGAAATGTTGCTGTATTGCTAGTCTGCAATAACTCTCTCTGTGCGTGTCTCTCCTTCTCCTCTCTCTCCTCTCTCTCCTCTCCTCTCTCTCTCTCTCTTCTCTCTCTCTCTCTCTCCTCTCTCTCTCTCTCTCTCCTCTCCTCTCCTCTCCTCTCCTCTCTCTCCTCTCCTCTCCTCCTCTCCTCTCCTCTCCTCTCCTCTCCTCTCC
>NW_020870324.1:425090-435090 GCF_003789085.1 Penaeus vannamei
TATATATATATATATAACTTGGATATATTTGCTATATTTTATATAGCGTTCATGGATACAAACATAGATACATAGATGTACCTCCATAACGTACAGACTTACATACACGTACTATAACGTACACTACTGAGATATAGTCCCTTGTCATTTCAAAATTAGTTTTTAATTCCATGTATTTGACCCCATTTGCATCCATAATATCAATCTGATAAGGATATTTATTTATCCTCCCCCCTCCCCCACACGCTTCCCTCCACGTGTCAGTAATGAAAGGGAAAAAAATACAAGATATTCTTATTTCCTCGAAACAGAAGCCAAATATAGAAAAAAAGAGCCAACAAACTCAAGACTCTCAGAATACGAAACTAAAGGAAAAAAAAGATACTGAATGATCCAAAGAATATTAAATCATCTCGCAGAGGAGAGGAGAGCGAGAGAATATAGAAGACTAAAAAAAAAAAAAAAAAAAAAAAAAAAAAAAAAAAAAAAAAAAAAGGTCGAGCAACTGAATCCTTATTTTACAATTACAGTCATCGTAAATCGAGCCTCTTTACCCAGCCGGATCCGGTCTACGTCAGCCGGGAATATAATAAGTCCGGCCGTCGATATGTGAGGCGCTGATGCCGCTGCTCGCCGCCGGGCCTCCGAGGGCACGGCGGCCGAAATCGATGGAGGAAGGAGACATGGAGAAGGAACACGCGGAAGGAGAGAGGGAGGGAAGGAAGGAGGGAGACGAGGAGGGGAAAGGGCGATGGAGGGAGAGAGAGAGAGAGAGAGAAGAAGGGAGACTGAAGGAGGGAGGAAGGGGAAAGAAAAGATACAGAGAGAGAGAGAGATGGGGAAAGAAGAGAAACAGAGGGAGAGAGGGAGAAGGAGAGAAGGGGAAGAAGAGAGAGAACAGAGGAAAGGGAGAGAGAGTGAGGGAAGGAGGGAGGAAGGGGAAAGAGGAGAGAGAAACAAAGAGAGAGGGAGACACAGAAAGAGGAGAGAGAGAGACAGTAAAGGAGGGATGGAGGAAGGAGAAAGAAGAGAGAGAAATAGAGACAGAGAGTGAAGGAGGAAGGGAGGGAGGGAAAGGGGGAAAGGAAAGAGAAAGAGGTGAATAAGGGGAGAGAGAGAGAGAACACTAAAATCCCCTCTAAAAAGGGGGTTATTGGATGGAAACGGAAGGAGGGTAATTACTGGATTGGAAATGATAAACAAAAGAAAATGAGAGAATCGATGGAACGTGACAGGTCGAAGGCAAACACAGAAGAAGAGAGAGAAGAGACACGCACGGCAAAATGAATAATGAAGGAGCCAATGCACGAAACCAAATGAGAAGGAGAGTTGATGTAGGAGGCAAAAGGAAAACCCTTCATGTCATAAGAAATGAATTGTAATGATGAAAGTAATAAAGAAAAGAAAATGGAAAATAGTTCCAATATTCGCCGACAAAAAGGTGAGAGAGAGAGAGAGAGAGAGAGAGAGAGAGAGAGAGAGAGAGAGAGAGGAGAAAGAGAGAGAGAGAGAAAGTGAGGGAAAGAGAGAGAGCCAGAGAAGAGAGAGAGGAGAAGAGAGAGGAAAGAGAGAGAATTGAAATGCAGCAAGTTCTTCTTGGCGCTGAAGGCTGAAAAAGCCGCGGTCCGTTTTGGGGAAAAAAATGGAAGTTTAAATTACACACGTCACTGACTGGTCCCTCTTACCGTGTGATATAGTTGGAGGAAGAAGGAAAAAAAAGAAGAAAAAAAAGAAAAGGGAAGTTGCTTTCCATCAGGGATTTATATGCAATCAGTATACTAGGCCTGCAAAGATAAAAAGCTTTTTCCTATCACACTATCTGCCAGAGCAAATAAACCATGCGTATTTGAACTTCGAGCAGGTTTTAAGTTTTTCTTTAGACATTAGTGTGAGGAAGTGTCCCTGCTCTTGATACCTCAGCTCGAAACGTGAATAGTAAAGTTTAATCTTAGAAATGCAGGGATTATACATAATTTGTAATTATATTGCTGATTAATATGTACTGTTCGGATTTTTTTTTTCTAAACGAGATAAACACGTGGAAGTATGAAAACTACCCTCATCTCAAAAGTCGTACGCCTTAAAATCACAGCGATTTTTTTTCTAATATATACGATGTATATAGAATAAAATACTGTAGGTTAAGGGGGAAATGAAGGGGAACAAACGACAAAGCTTGTGGAGACTGGCTTCACTTTTTCTTTTTTCTTTTATCTACACAAACGTTAGGCTGACCCCAATCCCACGGATATTCACCCCGCTTCAAGTTGAATACTTTCGTGCTTGCGACACGACCTACCCAGCGGCACAGCACGAAGCATAACCTCGCGTGTGACATCGGGGCGCCTCATCAAAGCGCCCAGATCCCGCCGTGAGAGTCCCTCGGGCGGGCGGCGGATCGCGGGCGCTGGCGAAGGGCCTCTGCCTGCGATTGACGGGTGTTCAGGCGCAGGTGATTTATTGTTCGTGGCAGCCCGGGAAGCAGCGGGGAAGGGGGCATGATTGCGCCTCAAGATCTCTCTGAATAAAAGGGGAAATTCCTCAAAATCTGAGTGACAGTGAGTAAACGATTCCCGCGAGAGAGCGATGGCCAGATATTGGACCTCAAGCCCAACGCGCGCCGCTTCTTATCTCGCGCCAACTTCCCCGATGCTCTTTTTTTCTGCTCGGGCCTGCGCTTCCTCTTGCGCTGTTGTTTTTCTTCTTTCCCTTTACTTGTCGCCTTACTTTCCTTCCTCTTCCTCCTCCTGTCCTCCCTTCACCTTGTGTGAGTGTGTATGTGTGTGTGTTTGTATATTTATACATAATATGTGTACATACTAACTGCAAGTGAGTGAGAGAAAGTACTGTATGCATGTATGTGTGTATGCATTCAAATACACAACATTTTTTTCTGATATTCTCCTGAAAACTTCAGCCGACTTCCCCTCAGCTGTATTCCGAGTCGGACACCGCAAACGGAGCCGAGCAGCCCCCTTATTCGGCGCACTTATGCCTCCGCCAGCCATTCTTCCTACGCATACTTTTTCCTCCTCCGAACTTCGTCTCCTTCCACGTACCCAAGAACTATTCCTTCGATCTCTGTCTGGCGTCAAGTACTTTTTAAACTTTATGTATACTTTGAGATATTTACTCAAGTTCACACAACTTGGAGCATTTGAGTTTTCTTTTGAAATACTTGATGCGACTGTTGATTTACCCTTTAAATGGCGTGTTATGTACATGGCGTGTGTGTGTGTGTGTGTGTGTGTGTGTGTGTGTGTGTGTGTGTGTGTGTGTGTGTGTGTGTGTGTGTGTGTGTGTGTGTGTGTGTGTGCTTGCAAAGTTGTGTGTGTGTTTGTGTGAGTGTGCTTGTAAGTTGTGTGTGTGTATGTGTGTGCTTTAAAGTTGTGTGTGTGTTTATATGCGCGTGTATTTACTCTTAATCTTCTGTAAACTAAATACCATCAGAGAAAGTTGAATCACACACAAAATCAAATACACTTCATTCTAAAAAAAATTGCCTAATATATGAATAACCCGTGTTATCACAGCCAGAACAAAGGTAAAGTAGAAATGAATGAATGAACAGAGAACAAAAAAAAACATATATAAACAGCAAAACTACTTCCAAACTATCCTACTCAATTCTCTAAAAAATACATAAATTCCAATCCTGTTCTGATCGGATGTGAATGGCATTATAATCCTATACAATTAATTAGTTGATTGACAAGAGACACGGAATGACGTACCGCCTTTTGAATATGTAATTAGGCCTCCAGCTTAAACGCCCCTAAGGATGATTTGTTAAGAAGGTAAGAATAAGAATGGGTGAATAAACTAATCAGGTGGTATTTTCAATCAATAATCAGTGGTATTTCTATTAGGTGGTATTCTTATCAGGTGGTATTTCATCATTTCATCTATTTTCAGTCAGGTGGTATTTTCAATCAGGTGGCATTTCTATCAGGTGGTATTTTCAGTCAGGTGGTATTTTCAATCAGGTGGTATTTCTGGTGGTATTTTTCAGTCAGGTGGTATTTTCATCAGGTGGTCAGGTGGTATTTTCTCAGGTGGCATTTCTATCAGGTGGTATTTTCAGTCAGGTGGTATTTTCAATCAGGTGGCATTTCTATCAGGTGGTATTTTTCAGTGGTATTTTAATCAGGTGGTCTATTTTCAATCAGTGGTATTTTCATCGGTGGTATTTTTTATCAGGTGGTATTTCAGTCAGGTATTTTCAATCAGGTGGGTGGTATTTTCAGTCAGGTGGTATTTTTAATCAGGTGGTATTTTCAGTCAGGTGGTATTTTAATCAGGTGGCATTTCTCTCAGGTGGTATTTTCATTCAGGGTGGTATTTTCAATCAGGTGATATTTTTCAGTCAGGTGGTATTTTCAATCAGGTGGTATTCTTAATCAGGTTTTATTTCATAAACGTGATTATCGAAATGTCAGCAACGCATGTCACGCTGTAACTGTTCATTACATTGGATATGTTAATTCTCATTAGCGCCTGCCGCAAAGGACATAATCAAGAAATAACTGAATTAACTATCATGATGTTCATAGATATAGATATATATAGATATATATATATATATATAATATATATATATATATTATATATATATATATATATGTACATATATATATAAATACCACACATATATATATAATATATATATATATATATATATATATTATATATATATAATATATATAATATATATTATATATATATATTATGATAAATATATATATATATATATATATATATATATATATATATATATTATATAATACATACACACACACACACAACACACACACACAATAACACACACATATATATATATATATATATATATATATATATATATATATATATATATATATATATATATATATACACACACATGCATGTATGTATGTATGTATGTATGTGTATACAATGTGTGTGTGTGTGTGTGTGTGTGTGTGTGTGTGTGTGTGTGTGTGTGTGTGTGTGTGTGTGTGTGTGTGTGTGTGTGTGTGTGTGTATGTATGCACACAAAGAATCCTGTAATCTTAAATCGATCACTATCTTCTAAGTCTATTGTCTTTATCCTTCTCAGATAAGTGCCATAGGCTATTTATATTTCTTTTAATAAGGAGGATGGAAGAGAGAAAGAGCGTGGAAAAGATAAGGGATAGAGAAGAGAAAAGAGAGAGAAGAGAGAGATGGGATTGAGTATTCTGATATACAAATATTGAGAGAGAGAGAAAGAGAGAGTGGGGGAAAATAGGCAAAGGAGAAAAAGAGAGAGCAGAGAGAGACAGGGAGAAAGAGGGGGGACAGGGAAAAAGATGTACCTCCAACATATTTTCGGAAACAGCAAATAAAGTAGGCCCTTAATAAACCCAAAGCATCTGGCGACCCACTAGCTGTATGTACCTAAAGCTGAAATGTACACAAGTGCACACCCGGCTCCCTCAACCCGGAAAGCCAAAAATTCTCAAATCTCATGGATACATTTTAATCCCGTAATGTAAAATCAAAGTCAATGGAACTCTTGCCATTTTTTTTCTCTCTTTTTCTTCTTTTTATTTTTCATTTCTTTTTTCTTTTTTTTCTTTTTTTATTGTATGTTTCCGAATACGGTCAAAACGCTGAAAGTATACCATTACAGATATTAGTGAATAAAACCTAGAAAAAAACAGAAAAAGAAATGGCTAAGGGTAAATAAATTTCCGCATCAAAGATAACCAAACTAAGAAAAACAGAAACAAATCCATCTTTCTTCCCTCACTCACCGCTGGGCGTCCCTGCATGAGTAAGGAGAGAGAGAGCGGGTGAGCGTGGGTGCTGCAGGGCCATCTGACTCACCTTTGCTTACTCGTCCGCTCGCATGGCCGTGGGCGTGTGTTTACTCATGGCACCTTGGCAGTAGCGCCCGCGTCTGAACCCCGGATAGGCTAGCAAGCGGTCCCTGTCGGATTCGCCCGCGGGATAGATGCGGCTCGGGCAGCGGCGGGCTACCTGCTTCGCTCTGCTGTGCCGGGTTTCCTTCCGTGCGCTAATCGGGCTCCCTGTTTCCCTCCCGCCCCCTCCTTCCGTCCCTCCCCTGCTCTTGCTCTTAGCCTTGTTCTTTCTCCTCTTCTCTCGTTATATATATATATATATATATATATATATATATATATATATAATGTATGTATATGTATATGTATACATATCCGTATCCATGCATACAAACATACATGTGTGTGTGTGTGTGTGTGTGTGTGTGTGTGTGTGTGTGTGTGTGTGTGTACATACGAAAAAATATAATAACACACACACACACACGGACATTCACATGTTCCTCTCACGTTCTCCCTCCATTTCTTTCCGGACCCCCCCCCCCCCTCCCGCCCCCCTTCTCTCTTACAGCAGTAACAGCCAACAGCAAATCTCAGTTCTTCAGGGCTAAGGATATAGATTGAAACAAGTTGCCTCACTTTCAAGGCAAGAATACGGTTCTTTGACGTAGCGTATCTCAAAAGATACTGTCGAGAGCAACTTGTGTCTTCTCGGTTTGAAAATCTATGAATTTTCGTGACAGATCTTTTTTTTTCCAGAACACGTGATGTGTTTTGAGGCAGTTTTGAGTTTTCTTTATTCACCAAATTGTCTATTTGATTCTCTCTATCTATCTATCTATCTCCCTCTCTCTCTTTCTCTCTCTCTCTCTCTTTATCCCTCTCTCTTTCTCCTCTCCCCCCCCTCTTTCTCTCTCTTTCTCATCATTTTACTTCTATTTCTCACTCTTTATTTCTATTTATTCATGAATCTAAGTGTCTCTATCTATTCCTATTAATCTCACTCTCTCTCTCTCTCTTCCCTTCCCTCTCCTCTCGTTCGTCCAATCCGCAGTCACAACAGACCTTTCACCCATCATACACATAAAGTAATCCAAAACCAATAAATTTCTTAAAACAACCCACAAAACCGCAGAATAACAACCATAAAAAAATCATCGATATCATTAAATTGTGAAGTTCCCTGAAGCGACTTGAGCGAGGTTATGATCAGCCGAAGCGGTGTCGAATATTTCAGTGAAATATATGTTGTGATTCTCCCTTGTTCGGGTATCGATATATAACGTTCGAAACAGTGCATTCTTTATTTCATTTTCGTTTATCTGATTTTTCCAATATGATGTCATGTAAATGCATAAATAAATGAGAAGTGTGTGTGTGTGTGTGTGTGTGTGTGTGTGTGTGTGTGTGTGTGTGTGTGTGTGTGTGTGTGTGTGTGTGTGTGTGTGTGTGTGTGTGTGTGTGTGTGTGTGCATAATTATATATAATATTATATATATATATATGTGTGTGTGTGTGTGTGTGTGTGTGTGTGTGTGTGTGTGTGTGTGTGTGTGTGTGTGTGTGTGTGTGTGTGTGTGTGTGTGTGTGTGTGTGTGTGTGTGTGTGTAAAATATATATATTATATATATATATATATATATATATATATATATATATATATATATATATATATATCATAATATATATAATTATATATTCAAATATGAATATATATAGAGAGATAGATAGATATAGATAATAGATAGATACATACATATAATTAGATATATTTCATTTCCCGTTAATTTTCATATTCATATAGGTTCTACGCATTATTTCAAGACCATCCGATATTTTATAGCTCTTAATTAGTTCGGATTTTGTGCAACCTTACTTACTGCAAAATAAAGTTCAAATGAATTTTCACCTCCATGTAATACTTTGGAACCAACAACATTAATTAATCATCCATTACATAAATATCGATTATTTACAATACAAGTTTCGGTCTTTAGATACATCATTTTAATCAAATTTTGTTGTTTATGAAAGATGTTTATTACAACTTATATCAATTTGGATTGTCATTCACATTCCTTAAGATATAAAGAAGATATAAAACGACTTCTATCGCTTTAAGGAATAATCGTTTAAGTAAACTGAAGACTTTTTCTTTTGTAACAAGGAAAAAATATATATAATGATTGGTTCGGGTAGAAACAAAAGTTAAATTGCTGAATATGCAGCCAAATTATTCGTTCATCGAATTATGTGTAAATATGACCGTGTTTATGGAGCAGCATCTTGTTTTTGTGTTGATAACAGTAGAAAATATGACGAGTGTGTTGGAATTCTATTATTTGTTTTTCTCTCTCTATCTATTTCTCTCTTTCGCTCCTCTATGTGCTATCCCTGTCTGTCTCTCTCTCTCTCTCTCTCTCTCTCTCATTTTTTTTTTTTCTTTCTCCCCATCTCTCTCTCTCGCTCACGTACAGCTACTTCCTTTACTCATCGATTAGTTCCACATGTTCATCTGCCTCCCCCTTCACTTTCAGCCCAGCCTCACATCCCCCAATATCATAATCACATCAAACTTGCGAAAACTGAGACCCACTTTTGGGTTCTTTCATATCACTCCCCAGATTAAAAACATCCATTTTCCCCTCTCATAAATTCTTGGATGACATTAAGATTTATTTGCATTTTTTCTCCCACTAGAGGTTCTTTCACTACCCCAGCCCTGCCACTACAGAAGCCCTCCATCCCGAAAGCCCATTGGCAGGAGACTAATATCCTCAGTCTGTGTTGAACTCCAAGGTAAACAGAGAGAAACAAAAGGAGGTCGTATCAGCAACACCGCCAGCATCAGTTGCCAGGCCGCAATTATAGTACTCTAACACGCCTGGCCGGAAGTAAACAAACACGACGATTAATCCCGAAGGAAAGCGAAGAGGAGAGGGATGAAGGAGAAATAAAAAAGGGGAGTTTGAGGATCGGAAATTCTTTCATGGTGGATTGATTGTAATTTTTCCCATTTTTTGAGGAGAGGGTGCATGCAAATAATTCTAAAAAGAAGAAGGAAAACAGTTTCCTCACACTCGTCTAGAAAACGAAAATTGTTTGGATTTACCCTCAGAGGAGAAATGGATGAGTGATGATGGAGCACAACTTTTGGAGAGCAACAGAGTTCCCTATAAATATCAGGAGAGTTATTAAATTCCTCTGAGGCGTCAACAACAATGAAAGTGACGAAGAATGATCAATGACTGAGACACCAGCAAAAAGTTTATAGACTGAAAGAAAGCCTGAGTCAAGAAATGGGATTCTGACGGCGCTGACAGATCACCGACTGACACTCGAATCATTTGATGGAGCTGCGACGCCGTGGCAAAAAAAGCAATATCTTCTTATATGATAGATAAAACTTAAAGCAGGCAATGCAAATATCCGGCAGCGCACAAAATTCATGTACAAAGAGAGAAGGAAAAATAACTAAAAGGTGGAAAGAGAACCTCGTTTCGCAAAGCATGCCTCCCAATTTTTGCATCTCTCGTAACGAAAAGAAATTTCCCGTCCATTACAGACGAATTCCCCGCGAGGCCTTGCAGTGGGGAAGAATCCTTTAGTTTCATGCTGGACAGAAACTCTGATCTAGATTACCATTTGAATCTAATTAACCGGTCCCTGGTCCATGGCAGTCCATCCATAAAATCAGTCAATATTTTTTTTTGGCGTAATCCTGCTAATAAACCAATTAATGAAAACAAGCAAAACGGTAATTCCTCGACAGCCATAGTAAAAGGAAGAGAGAAGAAGGATCGAAATAACGAAGAGAAAGCACTAATATGCGAGTACATTCACCAAAAGGACATAAAAGGACGCAAAATGGACTCAACAGAGAAAGGAACAATACACACTAGAACCCCATGACATGCATTCCACAAGCACGAAAAAAACACAAGCACAATGTGTGAACCGCCAGTTTTGACTCTAATTTCCAAAGCACATTTACTCCCCTCGCGTATCGTGTGCAAGATACATTTTGGAACACTGAGTGGTGAGTGGCAGTGAAGAGGAGAGTACTGTTCACTCAGAAAAGGAAGAAAAAATATCAACAAACGGAGAGGTTCTCAGAGGTGTCGTAAGTCAGTTGACAGTATGGAAGGAGTTTATGCTTAATGTGAGAAAATGAG
>NW_020870324.1:440090-445090 GCF_003789085.1 Penaeus vannamei
ATCTCTAAGTCCTTTCCAGAATTAATCTTTCCGTCCTATTGTGAATATTGCCAAGTATTTCTTTCAATTTTCTCTCGGCATCTAATAATCTCGGTCTTTTATAGCATCATCAGCTTTAGTGCTAATTAGAGCAGGAGGTTCTGGTCGCGGCTGTACTTTTAGCGCAGATGTGCTACATTACCGTGTCATATTAGCTCCCGGTCAAGGTCTTCCCTCTTGACAGCTCCCACTCTTTGTCTCTCTCGATCAGTGGGGAAAAAAATATAATAAAAATTATGTATTGGTGGAGAGAAATTAATTTTGTCCTTTGCTCCCTTCGTACTTGGCCGTGTTTCTCTCCCTTGCGTGTTGGGATTATGAATTTATGGCGGGAAGATGGGTCTGTTTGTGCTCATTTCTATTTCTTTGTTCTTTTTTTTCTTTTTTCTTTTTTTATGGGGGGGGCGAATTCAGATATTGTTTTTTTTTTTATAACTGGTTAACATTTTTTTTTTCTTATCGTTATTATATATATTTGAAAAACGAATGTGAAGAAAAATGAATTTGTGCTTCGCTTCGTTTCATATCTGGTATTATGTACCGGTACGTTTTTCGATTCTTTGTCTCCTAAATCACATATTGCGATGGAAAACCAAAACGAAAAAGTTTTCCACTGTATCCATTCACACTTCCTAACTCTTTCTCGTCATTTTTTTCTGTTCCGCGTAAAGAAAGAGAAGAGAGAAGAGAGAGTGAGATGGAGAGAGAGAGAGAGAGAGAGAGAAGAGGAGAGGAGAGAGAGAGAGAGAGAGAGAGAGAGAGAGAGAGAGAGAGAGAGAGAGAAAGATAAAGATAAGCATTTTCGTCCGCTGCTTTTCATCTCTAGCAATCACTTCCTCTTCATCCCCGTGCACCTTGGTTAGCGAAAATACGCGCCAGCCCGTTGTGTCATTTGTGCAACGAAAAAATAATTATATTAGCATCCTAACGTTCTAACAGCTAATTTGTGCTCCGCTGCCTTTCAGATAAACATTTCACTTTGTTTTTCGTCTGTATTGAAAATAAAAACCATATAAATGTTTGAAATAAGTAGTTAAAATGGATACAAAAATCTAGTCTGATTCTTCCTTTGGTTCAATTCCGTGCACTTGGAATAATAGCGTGTTAAAATCCCCCTTGCAATGTGCAGAAGCAAATTTGTCCTCCGCCGCCTTTCATACCCCGTAAATATTTCTCTTTGTCTTTCCTCTTTTGTGTCTCCTGCGTCGGAAAATGTGTTAAATTTCGTGCCGTTAAGTGGATAAACAAATTTGATCTCCATTGCCTTTTATATCTGGTAAACCTTTCCCTCTTCGGCCTTTCGCTTCTCGTGCGCCGGGAATGGTGTTTAAATAGGATTAAAAATGTCTTCCGCACACTCATATTGGGTGTCAGATTCGAAGAATTTTGTGGAGGAATTGATACCTTTCACACCGGGTTCCCTGTACACTGAAGAGAAGAGTATTGCTATAAGCGTTTTATTTAACAAAAGATGCGTTCCATGTACAGTAATTGATGCGAATATTAATTATAATATTGATTGCAATGATAATGTGATGAATGATTATAATGGCAATTTTATTATGGTAATGAGATATCATAATTGTAATTGTGATTATAACTATAATTATGATTATAATTATAATCATAAATATAATCATTATGATTATAATTTTAATTATAATGATAATAAAATGATAGTGATAATAATAAAAACAACTATAACTAGTATTATAATTATAATTATAATCATAATGATGATGATGAAGATAATAATTTTCATATTTTCAGATCGCTCGTATCTCGTGGATTCTAAAAAAACACACACAGATATATATGATTGTCTGTGGGTATGTGTGGAGAGATAGAGACCGACAGACAGACAGCCACAGATAGATGGATAGATAGAGAGGCAGACAAACAAACAGAGACAGGGAAGACTAACAGACTGGCAATCAAACAGAAACAGCCCTTACATGAATCTGAAAATTCTGAAAAGAACAAATCTGTCCTCGGCTTTATTTCGTTTCACAATGTTTGTGCACTCTAAAAAGAAGAAATATAGTATAGGCTCATCCAGTAATAATCTTCGTGTTCTGCAGAGATAAATAAAAAATGATTCTTGTCTGCCTTTCATATCGCTCATCCTTTTTGCATTTCAAGAAAGAAATGCAATATATATATATATATATATATATATATATATATATATATATATATATATATATATATATATATATATATATATGTATATATATATTTTTTTTTTTTTTTTTTTTTTTTTTTAATCCTGTAGAGAAACTCTTTGTTCTCGGCCGCATATCGAACTGTCGATTCCTTAAGCATTATAAAAAACAATAACAGTAAAACATGCAAATTATAGCGTTCTGCAGAAAAAATTTTTTTTCATCGACTGCTTCTCATTTCGTTCATTTTACATTCTGGAGAAAAAAAGGAATAACTAAATATCATAGTGTTCTGTAGAGCAATGAGTTGGTCCTCGTCTGCATTTCATATCGTTCGCTCCTTGTGCATTCTCAAAAGGAATCGGAAATAATAGCATATACAAATAATTGCGTTCTGTAGAGAAAACGAATTGGTTCTCAGTTGTCTCTCTCTCTCTCTCTTTTTTTTTTTTTTTTTTTTTTTACATCGTTCAACCCTTGTGCATTCTGTAGAAAAAATAACGTTCTGTAGAGAAAACGACTGGGTTTTCAGCTGCCTCCCTTTACTTTTTTCTTTTCTTTTCTTTTTTTACATTGCCCCTTCCTTGTGCATTCTGCAGGAAAAAAATGACGTGCTGTAGAGAACACGAATGGATTCTCAGCTTTTTTCTTCTTTTTTATACCGTTCCTTCCCAGTGCATTCTGAAGAAAAAATCACTGATCTGTAGCGAAAACGAATGGATTCTCAGCTACCTTTCTTCTTTTTCTTTTTACACCGTTCCTTCCCAGTGCATTCTGTAGAAAAAAAATCACACTGATCTGTAGCGAAAACAAATTGGTCCCCCGTTGCCTCTCATACTTGGCGACCCTCTTTGGTCAGTCAACCTCGCGTGTCGACGGCAGTGACACGCAATCTCCCTGGTTTTCGTCGTGACAGCAGTTTACGTCTTTTGTCAAATGAGCTGCACGTCCATGCAGTCAGGGCTGTTTTGTGTCAGGGCTTCGAGGACCAACGTTTTCGTTCAGATGAGCTGTAATTTTCTTCAGTCATATGACAGCTCGAAACAAGGCTATACTTAAGTTTATCTATTTCCACGGGCTTTTACTCTGAACGAGATCCGATAATGGTTAACCTGTTAAGTCGGTTTGAAGAGGACTATAATGTTTACAATAATTGATACCTTATCATCCGTGCTCAAAATTATAATAATAGTAGCGAATTATCTTTTTTTTTAATAATGACGATACGTATTTCTCTCTCTCTCTGTTTATATATATCTATAATCTATATATATATATATATATATATATAATATATATATATATATATATATATATACGTGTGTGTGTGTGTGTGAGCGCGCGTGTGCGTGTGCGTGTGTGGGTGTGCGTGTGCGTGCGTGTGTGTGTGTTTGTGAGCATGTATGTATGTATGTATACATGTATACATGTATATATAAACACATACACACCCACACACGTACATGCATACGCGTGTATATGCATGCATAGGCCTATACAGAGAGAGAGACGAGAGAGAGAGAGAGAGAGAGAGAGAGAGAGAGAGAGAGAGAGAGAGAGAGAGAGAGAGAGAGAGAGAGAGAGAGAGACTGCAACCTCCCGTCCTTCCTCCTCGCCCCTCCGGCCCGCGCTCGTCTGACGTCAGATGTTTTGTCAGGAGGTGAAGCAGAGGATCAGTTTCCCATCACCCGCGCGAGGCAGGCTGACCCGTCCCTCCGGTGACATCGCCAAGGAGATCCAGTCGGCTCGGAATTTCCATAAGTATCATCGCAGCTTTTCTCGACGTATAAAGTGCGCCCTAATTGACAATTGTCGCTCCGTAGATGGGTGGGTAAATTGGCCAAATTATTCACGCGGCGAATTGGTTGTCAAATTTCGCGTTCTCTCAGTTCTCTCTTTATTCCCTTCCCCTTCTCTTGTTTCCACTGTTGTTCGCATTCTTATTCGTGTTTACGTGTAACAGCCGATGCTCCCTGAATTGCTCGCATTTTTCAAAACAATATTTGCTTGTAAAAAATAAAAATGGTCTTTTATGGTAATTGCAGTTTAATAAAAATGTTAATGCAACGTAATTCGACTGAAGTGAAGATCATCGTGACAATTACCATAATTGTCAAAGGTTAATGAAAATGCTAATGATTAAAATGTAACCGTGGCAACAGCTGAATTAGTCATTGTACACATTTTAGCATTAAAAACTCCTTAATCTTTTGTACCTTTCACTACCGCCGTTTCCCTCTCACTGCTGTTCTCGCTATTGCACTTTTGTCGTTATCATTATCATCACTCGATGTTCTATTTCAATTTGTTTTGGTGTTGCTATTCTTAATATTGCATTTACTATTACTACTACTACTATGTTTATTATTATTTTTGCTGCTGCTGATGCTACTACTACTATTATCATTATCGCTATTAACTTTGTTATCATTACAATTTTTATCACGAATATCATAATTATTAGCATTACCATTACCATTATTATTGGCATTGCCATTGTTATTGTACTGTTATATCTACCATCACCATTGTCTTTATCTGAACTGTTATGATAATGAATTTTATCATAATCCTCCTAATCGTCGTTGTCATCATCATTACAGTTATGGTTACATCATCATCATTAATGAGCATAATAACAAAGGCTGTTATAATGACCTGTTCTCAGTTTCATAATACTTCGGATTATACAAGCACATTATAGCACTAATAACCATCTCGGTTACAACGAAATGCCATTAAATCGGACAAGGTTAAATTGCTAAATGTAGTTTTAATGTTTCTGTATTTTTTTCA
>NW_020870324.1:450090-457590 GCF_003789085.1 Penaeus vannamei
CAACACACACACACACACACACACACACACCACACAGACAGATAGATATGACTGTCTGTGTTTATGTGTGGAGAGATAGAGACCGACAGACAGACAACCTCAGATAGATAGATAGATTGATAGAGAGGCAGACAAACAAACAGAGACAGTGAAGCCTAACAGACTGACAATCAAACAGAAACAGCCCATACACAAATCTTGACGAACAAACGTATACATCGTAAATTTCCATTCACTATTGCGTCCCCTTCCTACGTACACATTAAATTCCAGTCGATATATGGAACAAACAGCGCGGTCTTGGACTCCCACGCTCGAGACGAAAATAGGCCGCCCTTGTGACGATAACACCGCCGCTTCCGCCTCCCTCTCGTCCGTCTGACGCTCACCTGGGCCTCGCTCTCCCTGTCGCTGTTATATATATATATATATTATATATATATATATATATATATATATATATATATATATATATATATATATATATGTATGTATGTATGTATTAAATGTGTGTGTGTGTGTGTGTGTGTGTGTGTGTGTGTGTGTGTGTGTGTGTGTGTGTGTGTGTGTGTGTGTGTGTGTGTGTGTGTGTGTGTGTGTGTGTGTGCACGTCACTTTTTAATATTTCTTTTTTAAAAATCCAATGGAAGTCAGTTCGCGTTTACAGTATTGTGTATATACTACACGACACCATGTATACAAATGTTTATTGAAGAGGATTTAACACCATTTCGACTAAAGCCAAAGTCACATCGTGTTTGTGAATTCCTTCCTTTCTCTCTCTTCACCTCATTCTCTCCTCTCCCTCTTCCACTTCATCTATCACCCCCTTTCTCCCATCTTCATTTCTTATCTCTCTATCTCTCATCTCCCTCACTCACCTTCGTCTCTGATATCCACTCATATCATATACTTTCGCTCTCTCTCGCTCATCCACCCTTTCTTTCCATCTTTCCTCATCCCCTTCTCTCATCTCCCTTCTTATCTCTTTTCTCATCTTTCCTCTCATCCTCCCTCCTTTCTCTCATCTCCCTTTTTTATCTCTTTCTCTCATCTCCCCCCTTCACCTCCTTCTCTCTCCTTCTCTCATCTCCCTCACTCCTCCTTCTCTATCTCCACTCATCTCTCTATCCCTCCTCCTCTCTCCTCTACCCCCCCCCATTCACGTGAGAGAGACCCCGACCCGTTAAGGCGTGAAACTTCCTGAAGGTTGGTCCCGGCGGCATTTTCCTTGACCTTTCCTCTGCCGCGATCTTCCGCCACCTCACCCCCTCCCCCTTCCCCTTTCTCCCTCTCCCTCTTCGAACGCCCAAGGTCCTCCCCCTACTGTCTCCTCCCCCTTATCCTCCCCCTCGAGTACCTAAGGTCAACCTCCACTATTGTCTAATCCCTCCCCCTCCCTCCCCCCCTGAGTATCTAAGATCCACCCCCTCCTCCTATCTAATCCCCCCTACCCCCACCTCGAGTACTAAGGTCAACCTCCCCTCCTCTACCTCCTTCCCCAACCCTCCCCCCCCCTCTCCTCCCTTCCTCCCCCTTCCCCAACCCAACTCCTTCTCCCCCTCCTCCCCTATTACCCTTCCCCTCTCCCCAACCCTCTACCTCCCCTCCTCCCATCCATCCTTCCCCTCTCCCCCAACCCTCTACCTCCCCTCCTCCCTACCCCCCCCCCCCCAAAAAAAAAAAATCCTTGACCCTTCCTCCTCCCTCCACCCTTCCCCCCCCCCTCAAACCCTCGACCTCCCCTAATTCCACCTCGAGTGTCCTAAGTCCAACCTCCTCGAACTTCCAAGATCCACCTTCCTGCCTCAAGGTCCATCCCCTTCATACCTTCCCCCCCCCCTCCTGCCCCCCAAACCTCGAGTCCAAAGATCCACCCCTCCCCCACTCAATCCCTCCCCCCCCCTATTGACCGCCCAAGACCTCTCCCCCACCTCTTACCCCCTTCCACCGGGTCTCCTGTCACCTGTGGGCCTCGTCCTCCTCTTCTGACCTCGTCCTTGTCCTCGTCCTCGGGGTCTGTCCTCGAGGCTCCTGTGGATCCCTGTCGCGTTCCTGCTTCCCCTCTGCTTTATTCCCAATTAGTTTCTCTTTCTCTCCCCCTTTTTCCCTTCTTTCTTTTTATCTTATTTTTTCTTCCGTTGGTTGTCCATTTCGTTTATCGTTTACCCGTCTTAATATCATTTTTTCCGCTTCCTACCCTATTATACGCTTCTACTCTCTTCTTCTTTTCCGTTCTTCTCAATTGCTTTCTGTAATTTTCTCTTGTCGTCTCTCACTTTCCCTTGCCTCCTCTCACTTCCTCTTGCCTCCTTTCACTTCCCCTTGCCTCCTCTCACTTCTTCTTGCCACCTGTACCTCCTCTTACTTTCCCTTGCCTCCTCTCACTTCCCTAGCCTCCTCTTCCCTTCCTCTTGGCTCCTTTCATTTCCTCTCACTTCTCTTCCCTCCTCTCACTTCCTATCACTTTCCTTGCCTCCTCTCCCTTGCTCTCACTCAGTTTCCCTTGCCTCCTCTCACTTTCCTCTATCCTCCTCCCCCTTTCTCTTGCCTCCTCTCACTTTTCACTTCCTCTCACCTCCTCTCACTTCCTCGCCTCCTCTCCCTTCCCCTTTGCCTCCTCTCCCTTCCCCTTGCCCTCCTCTCCCTTCCCTTGCCTCCTCTCCCTTCCCCTTCTGCCTCCTCTCCTCTCTAGCCTCCCTTCCACTTTCCTCTCGCCTCCTCGTCACTTCCCCTTGCCTCCTCTCCCTTATCTCTTCCCTCCTTTCACTTCCTCTTGCCTCCTCTCACTTCCTCTCGCCTCCTTTCACTTCCTCTCGCCTCCGAACATGATGCCAAGCTAGGCGCAGCAAGAGGACGGTTCGCTGCCCTTTGTGATGGCGAGCACGTCTCCTGCCAGAGCGCCGTAAGGTCTTCCTAATGCTCATTTTTCATTACATAAACTCCCGCGGTACAGAATGTTCGGCGGTCACTCATTCCCTGTTTTTGTCGTTTTTGTTGTTGTTTTAGTTTCTTGCATACATTGGAGTTCTGTTTCTGTTCTTTTTTTTATTTTATTTATTTCATCTGCTTTTTTTCATCTTTTTTCTTTAATTTTTTTTTTTTCATTCTTTCTTTCGTTTTATGCCGGTGTCTTTGTCTTTTCTCGATATGTTTCTGTTGTTGTTTTTTCTCTTCTATTATGCCCTTCCCTTTTATGTTTTTTCTTGATATTGATTTATTCCGCTCGTGTTTTGTTCTCCTGCTCTTTTTTATTGTTAAAAAAACTGCAGTTGTGCAAAATGTTCGACGGTCACTCATTCCCTCTTTTTCAGCTTTCTCTTTTTATATGTTTTGGTTGTTTCTGTGTTTTCCTTTCTTTTCAAATATATATTTTTCTTTTTTCTACGTCGTTTACCCGTCTTTTTTCCGATATGCTTTTATTTTTTCCTTTTACCTCCTTCCCTTTTTCTGCTTTTCTAGATATCGGTTCATCCCGCCGTTTCTTTTCTCTTCTTCTTTTTGTCTCCGAGATCTTAGGCTTTATTGTTGACGGCATCGATCTGGCGAAACGTAACATTTAAAAACATTCCTTATTCATACGCGGACGGAATTTGGCACAGCGCGAAAGGAGATACATCGCTGGTCAATAAACACCGACTTTGTCCAGAGGTCCTCGTTTACCGCCTTTGTTTCATCAGCTTTATTTATTCGCCTGCCTTTGTTCTCCCTTTCGTCTTTTCGAATATGCCAGCTTGTCTTCGTCTGCCTTTTGTTCCCGGTTGGTGGGCGCCCCCCCTTCGAATCCCCGGGCCTCGAAGACCTTCACCGATTTTTCCCTCCTTCCGCTGCCTGATAAACCTCAGCATTAGATTTCATTCTTGGAAATCGCCGCCATTACCGGAGATACATGGCGTGGCTTAACAACCCCCTGACATGGTCCGTTAGCCTAATTCATTTCTGGATTCGCCAAGATTAGTTCATTTGATACCATCGGCAATAGTGAATTCGCGGGACAGGCCTCAAAACCTCCCGCGTGCGACGATTGGAATTGGCAGCCGATTTGTCATGGTCTACACTTTCGCTGTGCAAATGCCTTGTGAAATTCGTTTGCAGTTATTTGTTATAAAGTCATTCCGCGTCGGGGATAGCAGAACTAGTAATCATATTCAGTATTGGCAGAGTATACTTCACTACTACCGTGTCGGTATTAGTACATAGTAGTACAGTATATCAAGAGGCAGTATTGATATATTGAAATCTATTATTGATATATTGATATGCAATGTTAATATATCAGATCAAACAATAATAATACTGATTGACGCTGATTAATACCTTCGACGTCCTATCATATTTTCATCGAGTTTCTTCTGTGGACATGAATTTGCGAGAATTATAACTTTTTACCTTCGTGTCAATGCACTTGACAATATTTTCTAAATCATCCAGAATTGCTAGGACTATACAAGGTTATGCAGCGAGGCATGGAATCAAATATTCAACTGGCTCAGAAAATAAACTTGATGAAAAAAGATATCTAAATATGGAAAAGATCGAACAAAACAGAACTAAACTTGAAGCAAGAAAATGCTTTAATGCCTAAGAAAGCATGACATACTAAAGGAAAAAACAGCAATAAAAAGGTAAAATTAAATTTACGATAAGGAAGCAATAATCACGAAGAATTTGGATACTGTATTGGCCAAGGAACTTTAGCGAAAAAATATGGATAAATGGGAAATAATCAGATAAAAGCTATCTAGACAGATTGTCGTTTATTAAGGTCAGCAGTTCTCGAGTCACCTTCACGTTTGGGGTCTTGGAGGGGAAGCCCACGAAGTAGACAGTATACAATGACAAATGGCTGGGAAAAGAAAGTGAAGTTATTTAATTCTAAAAATAAGTATGGACGTATATACATATCAAAGGAGTTTGTTTTCAAACTTTTGTTAATTAGTGGTTTCTCATTCAGGCCGTTAGTTTTGTATTTAAAAAATAATAATAATAATATAATCTTGTTGCTCTGGGTTTCATTCTTTAAAATCAATATTCTTTAAAATCAATATGCGTAAAAACTATGTTTTAATTTGTAAAATGACGCGGCTAGTGATAACCGTCGAACACATCTGAACAACCTTTATTAAATCATGTTTTTCGATACTGGTGTTATTTAGCGAGATATTCGAGGTTAAAGAAATTTCAGTAAGGCGCCTAACGCCGGCGTGGGATGGATTGGAAATTTTTTTTTTTCTTATTTCTTTATTGTTCATGTTATATATCTCTATATCTGTGCCAGGTTTCAGCTTTTAATCCAATTGTTTCCCTTTAAAAGTCTGCAGTTCCTGGGCTAACAAGGAAGGTGGATACAGCAGATGGAACTGATAAAAAAAAAACCTGCAATGCACAAGATTCAATGCTGTCCAACATATGCCAGATTAAAAATAAAATTGTAAAAAAAATTGTTAAAAGTTCAGTATCAAGTAACAACAAAACGTTCCAATAATGACGACAGATAAACTGAAATAATTCTGGCACGCTAATGCCCCAATAAAATCGGCTTCCCCAGGAATACGCGGTTAATTGTACATCCCCAACGTTCTACGATATATATTTTTTTAAATCCTCGCTAACTTTTGATTAAGTGTTAGAAAACGTTTTTGTGGTATGAATTTCTTCTTATTACCCTCTCTCTCTCTCTTCCTTCCTTTGGGCTATATATTTCCCCATTTCTCGGGAGTTCTGTGTAAGTCGTATTTGATACCCGGCTTCTGGTAATCCGTTCTTGCGGCAACGGGAGATATAATTGCCTCAGCTATTTCACCGAAGGAAGAAATAATCTTGGCACGTACAACAACGCACACACAAACACACACGTGTGTATTGCAGACAGATATGTGGGTGTGAGTATGTGTGTTTGTGTTGTGTGTGTGTGTGTGTGTGTGTGGTGTGTGTGTGTTTGTGTGTGTGTGTGTGTGTGTGTGTTGTGTGTATACATGTATAGTACACACAAATACATATATAATATATATATATATATATATTATATTATATATATATATATTAACACATAATAATTTTATAATACACGCACATATATAATTCATTGCGCCTGGAAGAGCAAATAGGGTGGACCTAAACCGAAAACTCAACCGCTTTCCCAAAACGCAGTAATGAGAAAAAATGGAAAATTCGCCCTTTTCGCGTTTTCCCACGCCCATAAATCGACTCTGAAACATAATCACGTGACGGCCCTTTGGTTTAATTGGGACTGCTACAAGATGAAGGAATAAAGTGTGTCAAGTGAAGACTTCAACCGGCTAATGGTTTTGGAAATTAGAAGACCGACTTGTTTTGCAAATATTTCAGACATGTATGCCAGAGGTGGTCGAGGGGGAGAGATCGATTTTGACCAAACTTACAACTTTAAAAAAAAAAAAAAAAAAAAATAAAAAACGCAGAACTACAAGGTGAATTTATTTGTAATGTTTTTCGCCTTGAAGACAATCCATCGGCGGGTGTAATAAGGCTATCAAACTACTTTTCTAAGTCTTTAACGATGGGGCGCCGTAACAATTCGTCGTAAAGTTACAAACATTTTTTGTCTCAGAACCAAATTTTTTTTCAAACCCGAAATTTGACTCTAAAGAACGGATTATGAGCGAAAAATAAGCCAGTTCTTAGGAAAGCAAATTGTCTGAACTTTATTTTGCTTTAGAGCGAATTTGCTGTAATCTTAAATATGAAATCGGTCGTAAAACGCGTATACATTTCAGAAAACTGAAAATTGAGATGCGACGATTTTTCAAAATTCCGGTCTGGCGGATGCTATGTGGTTATTTTGAGACTTTAAACTGTACTATTCGACTGCTCTTAACAAGTCACATCAAATGACGTCAAAAAATTAACTTCATGACGTCATGGGGTGACGTCATGACGTAAAAATGACCCAAAAAGACTTGTAACAAAAAGATTCAAATTCGCTGGCCAAAAACTAATTAGAAATTAGATGGCCTTCAAAGGTGACCCTTTTATGTCTTTGAAGTGACACCACCTTTGCATGAATGAGTAACGCCAGATATTTACAATACTCACGGCTATTTTTCATTTCCTCGATAGCTAATTGTAGACGTCGGAAATTTAAGTGTTTATAGAGCATACTGTTCAATTCGATGTTCAGCAGACCCATGATGACTTAGTAGCTGCCAACACAGACTGACTGACTTACTAACTGGCTGTTGGTATAGCGACTGATTGACTGACTGACTAGACTGACTAACTGACCGACTGACTCATTCACTCACTCACTAGGCTGACTACAGACTGACTAGAACTGGCTGACTTACTGACTGAGTGACTGAATGACAGAGAACAGATTTTAACGCGATTTACTTCTGACTGACATTATCTGATTGTTTGGCTGATTGAACAGAATGGATAACTGATGGCTATCTTACAGATTTATTCATTGTTTTAGACATACGACTGATTTATATACTGACTGACTGACTAAATGACTGA
>NW_020870324.1:465090-469546 GCF_003789085.1 Penaeus vannamei
CGCCACTCGAATATCAGAGTACCCGGGTTTGACCTATGAACTCCGGCGGGGGGGTGGGGGGGGGAGGTGCAATTTTTTTTTAGCTGTTTTAGAAATCTGGTTGGTAGAGAGAGATAAGTGAATGAATCGGTATGATAAAGAATGAACGGAAGAAAGGTGTGAGATATAAAGTCCGATATGAAGGTACACTTCTAAAAGTTTATAGAATTGCGAGTGACCTTGATGTCAGGTTACGGGGGGGGGGGGTGCAAGATTATTAGTGTACCGAAAGTCTGTTAAAGAAATATAAAATAAAAAAAATATGTGTATGTATATTATACATATTTATTATGTGTGTGTGTACGTGTGCATGCGTGTATGTGTATGCGCGTGTTGTATGTGGTGTGTTGTGTGCCCCTATATGTATTGTGTGTGTCGTGTGATGTGTGTGTTTTGTGTGTGGTGCTCTTCTACATGTGCTCCTCTCCCAACCTGCTTGTTTTGTGTGTGTTGTTGCGTTGCTTTCCTGTCCTAGCGTTGCTGTCGCTGTGTGCTGTCTCTCCGCTGCCTGGTGTGGCTCAACGTGTACATGTCACCGACATGAATACTGCATTAGAACACCTTTTACACACACTTAAACACCATCACTAAATAACCAAAAACAACCCCGCTCTTTCCCCTCCCTCTCACACGTACCCCACTGCACTCTTCACATGACAACTATTATACCTCAGCAAATCCCTCAACTCACACAAACTCCAACCTCCACCATTACCCATACTTCTTCTAAACGAACACTACTCGAACGCCAAATACCCTCTCAGCCCTTGACATCTCACAAATCAACACACAACTACATATTCCTCCACGTCCCTCAACAGAAATGTACACCCCTACTAAAATCACCTCGCTCAAACCTAACGAATCACCTCGCAACTTCAAAAAATGTAAATAAGTGCGACCTCATCACACACCCGTCGGTAGCTCTTGCCTCACTCCCTGTGCCCTCGCTCATCCTAACGCCCTCGGCCTCCTAAGCGTACGATAATTCTCTCGTTGTTTCTTGTCTCTTCTTCCCCCTATCTCCTGCTCTATTATCTTCATTCTTCCTTATTCTGTCCACCTTATTTTATCTTTTCGTTATCTCCGCTCTTCTCCTTCCTCCCTCCCAGACTACTTTTATCCTGCCCTACTCTCCGGTCTTCTTTTCCTACTCTCCTTTATCTTCTCTACTCTCCGGCTCTCTTATCACTTCTTTCCATCTATCCGTCTTTACCTTATCTCCTCTATTCCTCCTATCATTTCCGTTTCTCCTTTACCCTATCCCTCTCTCAATCTTCCTTCTCCCGTACTTTTATTTATCTTTATCTCTTATTCGTCTTTATCTTTTATCTCCCTTATCTCCCGCTCGTTATTACTCTTCTTCTCCTACTCTCTCGCTTTTCCTCTCATCTCCTCCTTCCCTCCTATCACCTCCGCTTTTATTATCGTTATCTCTTCCCTCCCTCTACCTCCCACTTTTTATCACCCTCTTAGCTCTCTCTCCCATCCCATCCTCTAACATCCCTTATTTATCTCCTACTCTACTCCCCTCCTTTACTACTCTTCTTATTCTTGTTCATT
The DNA here is from genome assembly GCF_003789085.1 of Penaeus vannamei. Classification (NCBI taxonomy): domain Eukaryota; kingdom Metazoa; phylum Arthropoda; class Malacostraca; order Decapoda; family Penaeidae; genus Penaeus; species Penaeus vannamei. The sequence goes on from NW_020870324.1 coordinate 466,693, forward strand.
CCGCCCTGTACTGACTTTATTCTACTTATCCCGCCTCTTTATCATCTTTACTCTTCCAGTTCACCTCCGCCCCTTGACCTCTGAACCCTCTTATACCCTTCCTTTTCTATCTCTTTCACTTCCGTACCGTTTTATTTCTTCGTCTCTATCCTCTCTCTTATCCTTCACCTTTACTCTCCTCTTCTGATTCTCCATTCTCCCTCATTCTCCATACTCGGCTTTACTCTATCTCTACTCCCGCGGCTACCATCTCTCCTCAACTCTGCAACACCTACTCTCCTCCTCACTACTATTTACTCTCCTCTCTCCCTCCCTACTCCGCTCCCTACTCGCTCGCATACCTCGAATTGCACTTCCTGAGAGATGCCAGAATTTCCCACCGGGACAGGCTCTGGCTGGTCCACATAACACTCCAGACAGGCAACACAACTTAAGTAGATATAATGAATGACAACACCGTGCGATCCTCTGTCTTGCCTCTCGCTCGATGTCATAGTCTTGTATCCCTCAGGTTCCTTCTCGTAACTCTCACGTGTCTTTGGTGCTCCTTATATCTTACTTTCTGTTCTCATTCTTCTTTCTTTTGTCTGTCTCTCATCGATTTCCTCTAGTGTAATATTCGTAAAGCACATCGGCGTGCTCCTTATCTGCAAGATTTTTGGTGCCTGCTCTGGTAATTGGTAATCTGACTCAGTTGGGCGGCGCGAAGTTATTTCTCTCTCTCTCTTTTCGTCTTTTTTATGATTTTCTGTATTTAAATTTTATTCTCCTCTTTTACTCTTCTATTGGCCCTTTTATTTTTCGCGTTTCTCTCTTGTGTGTTTTTTTTTTCCCTAATTTACTCTTTCCTTAATCTTCTTATTTCTTCTTTCTTCTTGCTTTTTATTCTAGTGTTCTTCCGTATTCGTGGTATGCTTTTTTTATATAACCTCTATCTCTTCCCTCGCTAAATTCTCATCTACCTTTCTCGTCCACATAAAATCGCTAAGGTCCGCTTGCTCTGGAAAGGAACTGTCTGTATATCCGGTGAATTTGGGGAGCAAGGTAACAACTACAGCGATTAATATCTACAGAATATGTCGATATGGAGTCCAGTTGCAAGGGCAGTGAGGTTGATGTCTGCACTTCAAGTCTCTGTGATTTTGAGAGTTGAAGAATATTTTTACTGTAGATATTGGATACGTTGGTGTGTGCCGTACTTGTATATATATTTAGACGCGATATATATGAAAATGTTATAAAAAACAGAGATGTGACAAAAAGACAGGTGATAGAGATAGATAGATGACAGAAAGATAGGTGCTAGATAGATAAACGACAGAAATATAATAGATAAATAGATGTCATAAATATGATAGATAAGTAAAAAATAATAGATCTGAGACGGAAAGGTAGATAGATACAGATTAATATAGACATCCGTACCTAGGTATAAGATCTTAAAATATGATTTTACCAAGAACTATGGGGACAAATATCACGAAATGTCTTTTTAGATTTTTCAGCCTGAGCTCCCGCAAAACGTCGATAAAGTGTTATACATTTCACTCTAAATCATAGAATTAACGTACTTCCTAAAACTCCCCGCGACGTCACGAGCTTATCACGCCACCAAGTCTTGATAAATTTAACACTGGAGAGAGAGAGAGAGAGAGAGAGAGAGAGAGAGAGAGAGAGAGAGAAAGAGAGAGAGAGAGAAGAGAGAGAGAGAGAGAGAGAGAAAGAGAGAAAAGAGAGAGAGAGAGAGAGAGAGAGAGAGAGAGAGGGAGACCCGCGCCACAATAAATAAGAAACGAAAGGAAACTCCAAGAGCAAGGCCTGACCCAAGCCGCTCCGAGCCGCGAGACAGCTGAAGCGGCCTCCGATCCCTCTCGAGGATCTTGAGGCGTCGATGGCCAGGGGGATGAAGGGCGCGGCGAGGGGGTCAAGGCGAGAGGGCGAGGGGGGTCAAGGCGAGAGGGCGAAGGGTCAAGGCGAGAGGCGAGGGGGGTCAGGGCGCGAGAGGGGGTCAAGGCGAGAGAGGGCGAGGGGGGTCAAGGCGAGAGGCGAGGGGGGTCAAGGCGAGAGGGCGAGGGGGTCAAGGCCGAGAGGGCGAGGGGGTCAAGGCGAGAGGGCGAGGGGGTCAAGGCGAGAGGCGAGGGGGGTCAAGCGAGAGGGCGAGGGGGTCAAGGCGAGAGGCGCGGGGGGGCGAGGGCGGGGGGTCAAGGCGAGGGCGAGGGGTGAAGGGCGCGGCGAGGGGGTCAAGGCGAGAGGGCGGGCGAAGGCGAGGGGCTCAGGCGAGAGGGCGAGGGGGGTCAAGGCGAGAGGGCGAGGGGGTCAAGGCGATGAGGCGAGGGGTCAAGCGAGCGGTCAAGGCGAGAGGCGAGGGGGGTAAGGCGAGAGGGGAAGGGAGGGGGGTCAAGGCGAGAGGGCAGGGGGTTCAAGGCGAGGTGGTCAAGGCGAAGGGCGAATGAAGGCGCGAGGGGGTCAAGGCGAGAGGGCGAGGCGGGAGGGGGTCAAGGCGAGAGGGCGAGGGGGGTCAAGGCGAGAGGGCGAGGGGGGTCAAGGCGAGANGTGTGTGTGTGTGTGAGTGTGAGTGTGAGTGTGAGTGTGAGTGAGTGTGAGTGTGAGAGTGTGAGTATGAGTGTGTATAGTATACTATATCCAATATAGTATACTACAGTGTGAGTGTGAGTGTGAGTGTTTGTGTGGGTGGGTTGGTGGGGGTTGGGTGTGGGTGTGGGTGTGGGTGTGCATGTGAGTGTGAGTGTGAGTGTCTGTGCATGTGAGTGTGTGTGCATGTGAGTGTGAGTGTGAGTGAGTGTGAGTGTGAGAGTGAGTGTGTGTGTGTGTGAGTGTGTGCGAGTGAGTGAGT
>NW_020870324.1:472082-477082 GCF_003789085.1 Penaeus vannamei
AAGGGAAAGGGGGAGAGGGGTGAGCAGAGGAAAGGGGGGAAGAGGGAAAGGAGAGGGAGAGGGGGGAGTGAGGGACAGGGGGAGTGGGAAAGAGAGGGAGAGGGGAAGGGAGGTGGAGGGAAAGAGGAGAGGGGCAGAGAGGGAGAGGTAGACTTGGGAGAGAAAGGGGAAGAAGGAAAGGAAGAGGGAGAATCGGGAGAAAGAGAGGGAGAGGGGCAGACAGAAGGGAAGAAAAGAAAAGGATGTGATATTTTTTTTTATTTTGGGTGCTGAAAGGAAGGGGTCGTATGGAAATTCTGCATATTTTGTCATTCAGATTGTTGTTTTGTTGTTTAGAGGGTAGGTAATAGTAAACAAGGTCGCTCGTAATGCATTCAGGAGTAAGAGTTTGCGAAGAGTATGGTTTTGCATATTCACTTGCATCTCTCTTTCTTTTTATTTACAACGCTTTTGTTGCCGCTTCAGTGCAGATTCTTTCTAGGAAAAATATAAAATCCAACGCCGCGTACGGACAAGGCATGAATAAAATGCATCGAGAAATCCATCGCAACAAACACCAGTGCCACAGAACATACCCCTTGGAATTCAGCAAGAAATTAAAAGTTTAAAGTATTTATCGGTACAAATTATCGAGGCATTAGATACAAATAGCGGGTTTGGAGTTGCATAACGCTTAATCGCCTGCAGTAGGTGGTTACGCGACTTATCGTCTCGAAATTGCCCAAACATCCAGAAATTCTGGACTTTGATGCTGTATATGGAAAATCATGACATTTATCCTCAATATTTATTTATTGGGAGACGTGCGGGTTGCGAAAGGGCCAGTATAGGCAATAGGGGGGATTAGGAATGAAAATACGTACACATACGCGCACATAAACAGAGAAACGTGGAGCAGTGATGAGGAGTTTACCAAGTTTAGACATTTTCATTGCTGACACGGATACTGGTATGCGTGTGTGTGAATTGGTGTCAGGCATTAATTGTGAGTAAAGTGGATAAATGTTTACACATGAAATCAAATGAATATTTTGCTTAGAACACGTTTTGTTCTACTGTTGCAATTTGATAGATTTGTTAAATAAATACACATTCGCTTCTTTGGCTGAAAGCTGCCGGTCGAGGTAACGATTTTTAATTAACCATTATACATTAGCAAACTAAGGCTAAATTGCCTGACCACCGGCTTACAATTTAAATGTTAATGAATGCACCCTCTTAAAATAACACTAACTATTTTTGTGGTTGTTGAACACAGAAGCAAAATCATCTCATGTAGGACAATCATTTATTTGTTTGGTGTAGGGATGAAGACGACTAGGTTTTATTACATTATGTAGCTGGAATACACAGGTTTCCCACAGTACGTGAGAGATATGGTGCCCTCAGCCCAGACGTGGGTTGCTTGGCCAGCTGAACGGGAACTTTGGATTCCTTGTTTTGTTATGTGTGGGAATCAGGCCACCTAGAGCAGAGGGTCGTGAATTCTGCAACCCTGCCTCCTCTCCTCCTCCTCCTCCTTCTCCTTCTTCTTCTTTCTTCTTCTTCTTCTTCTTCTTCTTCTTCTTCTTCTTCTTCTTCTTCTTCTTCTTCTTCTTCTTCTTCTTCTTCTTCTTCTTCTTCTTCTTCTTTCTTCCTCTTCCTCTCCTCTTCCTCTTCCTCTTCCTCTCCTCTTCCTCCTCCTTCTTCTTCTTTTCTTCTCTCCTCTCCTCCTCCTCCTCCCCCTCCTCCCCCTCCTCCTCTCCTCCTCCTCCTCCTCTCTCCTCCTCCTCCTCCTGCCCATCCTAACGCGTCTAGCGCTTGTCAACGTTGGTCGACCTGCCCAATTCTCTAAAATGCATCATAAGGCCACGGTATGCATGTATGCATTCATATGTATACACGCATTATAGGGATTGTTAGAAGTGCTTTGTTGCTGGGAGAGTGGGTCGCGAATCTATCGAAGTAATTTGTAGGGGTCGCAGCCAAAAAAACAAAATGAGAGCCCTTGCTGTACAGTACCTTTGGCAAGGAGGAGTGGTTCTTATCATGTCATGGACCCGAACAGCATGCGAACTATAATAGATGAGTGTGCAAATTACTGCAATGTAGGTAGTTAATGGTATTCACACAGGCATACGTTAATAGTTAAATTAATATAACATGCTAAGGGGCATGTAGATTGCAACTAACGATAACGGCAGATGGCTGACCATAAGGCATGGTGCGGGTAAACAACCTGGACGCAAAATATAACAAGGTAGACTGATTGCAGTGTAGGGGGCCAGCAAGGTAAAGTAAAGCGCGCACTGTGAAATATCTTCCACAACATCACATTCTTTTCTTGTTCCAAACCATTGTAAGAGGATCCCAAGACACGTTCCTCACCAAAGCTCCTCCACAAGGCTGCAGTCGGCCACGCGAGATGGAGGTGTAGATCAACAATGCTCCCTTTGTCTGGGGAATCTCCCAGCGGGGCCCATGTGGTTCCGTCTGAAAAAGAACGAGCAAAACGCTTCGGAGGAAACGGTTTCGAATAACGGCTAAGAGGCATTTGCTTCATGTTGCGCAGCTCTGTGTTTGCTTTTGATTCACTGCATTATGTCGCAGTTCCCTTTGTATCCGCTGTTGGTTTGTTTGATGACAGGAATGTGATGTATTCTTCGGGAAGAAGAAATGAGCGAGACCGCCACAGAGGTGATGGTAAGCAACGACATAATTGCTGAGAAATTTAATTCTGTGAGGGAGATAGTAGACCCGAGGATAATCAGAGTATTTTTGTTCAGCAAGTTGAAGTAAGAATTGAAATCTAAAAGTGATAGGTAAGATAGAAGACTCTGAAATAGGATATCCTGAATTGTGAAACCTGCTCCTGGATTGTGAAGTGCGAATGTAAACGGAGAACTTGGAAATGCGAGAGGAGAGAGGGAGAAAAAAAGTAAGAATAAATTCGCTTAGAGATTACTTCAATTATTTATCAGGATTTCTTTGCTCAGTTGAGGAAAAGGGAGGATTGTAAATGGGAGTCGATTGCAGGAGGAACTTTGGAACTGATTTGAGGAAGCAGTTGATTGGAAAAGAGAGGAGAAAAAAAATAGGACTGAACAATGGCAGAGTTAATGCATTTTTTGCTTATTTAGGTCATGCAACATCAACATCCTTCTTGGTTTCCTTGTAGGGGGGAGTGAGATCTCATAATCGCACTATTGATATAAAGGACATGCATTTATCCAAGGGGATAGAGGATTTAGACTAAAGGTGTAGTTATTTTTGAACTATATTTCTTATTTGCGAGAGCTACCTTTATCTTCAACGAAATTACCAAAATATACCGCAGAATAAGGGTTCCAATCCCGAGTATAAGGGATTAGTTTATAAGAGGAAATTCCAGTACTGCTACATCAGTATCGTATCGCAGCACTCGATAAAATGCGGGATGAATGGAGACATTATTCAGAATTATAAAAACATCACAACCGCTTTGTAAATCTCTAGAAAAAAAATAGGAGTCAGACTAGTTCAAGTATTTCCTGCTTTTAGTTTAACGACTCGAACGAACTCGTTTTTCGTTTGGATAGCATAGCCCACCCATCCCGCAAAACTTTGTTGATGCGTTCTTAACTTCCGGTTTAACTTTTTTCGCAAGAATAATCAGTCAAGAGAAGAGAGAGGCATAGAAAACCCATTCCCCATTCGTGCCACTGATAACGTATTCTCTCTCTTCTCCTCACTTGGACATAATACAACAAACCATCATAATAACACCAAGGCCTTCTTTCCCTCCCTCCTCCCCATCCCTCTCGCCTTTCTCCCCCCTCCCCACAGAATCGAGGCGTAGGGAAGCACCGGGGTGGAGGGAGTGGGATGATAACTATTTTGGTTAGGACCAGGCTCTTGAGTCAACAAGTAATAACGGTCCTGACTTAAGAGCTCGAGGAAAAACAAGTTACGCGGCGGAGGAGAAGCTTCGTGAATCAGCGGGATGTGTGGGCGAGAGCGTAGGCTGCAGGGCGACCCGTAGTAAATGTGCTGTGTGTGACTGAGTGTTGTAAGGATATTGGAGTGAGTGTGAGTGTGACTGTGTGCTTGTGTTGTGTGGAGAGAGAGAAGGAGAGAGAAGAGAGAGTGAGAAGGTGAGTGAGGTGACGTCCGATAGGGGAGGTGCGTGATGAATGAGTGAGTGAGTAGGTGAGTGAGTGAGTGATGTGAGTGGAGGGTGAGTGAGTAGTGATGAGCGGGAGTAGTGAAGTAGTGAACGTGAGTCTGTGCTACTGTGTGTGTGTGTGTGTTGTGTGTGGTGTGTGTGTTGTGGTGCTGTGTGATGTGTGTGTGTGGTGTGTTGGTGTATTCTATCTAGATCTATTTAGAATCGTACAGTACGCGTAGAAGTAGTATCTGATAAATGCTGATTAAATGTTCTTTCCTCGTTCATCTTATTCTAGTTAAGGGTTTATCGATCCGAGTTCGCTGATAGTATAATTTAAAGTCGTTTGGAGCTATCTTGTATGTGAAGGTTACGAATTGTATTGCGTGGAGGACAGGTGAGGTCCAATTAGGGGCGGCATCCTGAGCTCCTGACGAAGGGAAAACGGAGCCGGGCAGACCGGAGGTAGACCGAAGAATGGAGAAGCGAACAGGATGATATTTAGAAGTCTTGGGATTTGTGAGAGACCGGCTGCGAGAGGAGGAAAGGGAGAATGAATTGAAGGAGGCGAAGGGAGAAGGAAGGAAGAAAGAAAGAATGAAGGATAGAGGAGTAGAAAGAAAGGAAGTAAGAAGAGTGAAGGGAAGGGAGGGAAGGAAGGAAGGAAGGAAGGAAAGAAGAAGGCTAGGAAAATGAAAGAATGCACAAGGAAGAGAGAAGTTATGGAAATGAGGAGGAACGAGGAACGAAGAAAAAAGGAAAAAGAGGAAACGAAAGTGGAAAGGGAAGAAAGAAGAGGAGGGACAGGGAGGAGAAGAGGAAAAGAGAGCCGGCGAATCAGAGGAAGAAAAGCCCCCCGCGAAACCATCAATCCCCC
>NW_020870324.1:482082-487082 GCF_003789085.1 Penaeus vannamei
CTCATCTCTTCCTCTCTCTCTCTCATCTCTCTCCATCTCACCTCTCTCTCTGCTCTCTCTCTCCTCTCACGCTCATCTCCTCTTCTTCTCTCCTCCGGTCTTTCCTCCTCTCTTTCCTCTTCTTATCCTCTCTCTCTCCTCTCTCTCTCATCTCTCTCTCATCTCCTCTCTAATCTCTGCTCATCTCATCGTCTCTTCTTCTCTCTGTCTGCTCTCCTCTTCTCTCTCTCTCTCTCATCTCTCTCTCTGCTCATCTCCTCCCTCACCCCTCACGTTCCCTCCTTCCACCCTCCCACCGCTCTCTCCCTCTCTCCCTTCCTCCCTCCCTCTATCCCATCTCATCCTCCTTCTCCATCTCTCCCTCTCCTACTTCCGCTCATCCTCCCCCCTCCCTCTCTCCTCCCCCTCCCGCCCTTCCTTCCCTTTCCTCTCTCCTCTCCCTCTCTTTCCCGCTCCTCCCCTACTTTCTACTCCTATTTATACTTATATTATACTTAGCCAGTCTCATTGGAGATTAAAAAACCAACCAACAAAGGATGGAGTATCCACGTCCTCTCAAAAGAATGAATAATTGCAAACAGTGAACTATTTTTTTCTTTTGTTCTCGTATTAATTCAGCGCACAACAGACGCAGAACTCTACAGCTATTCGAATATCCGAGCCATATTAAAATGCTGCTAGGGTCACGCCCCAATGTTTCCTTTTGGCAAATGAACTCTAAAGGTCGAAGGTTTAGCAATCTAGTCAATCGTGTTATCCCCCTTGCGTGAAAGGAGCGGTGCACAACAAGTTTTTTTCAAGTGATAAGTCGGTTATAAAATTGCATTTTATATCCCTTTTATTTTTTCATTGGAAGCATCCGTGACGTCATCAATTATTTTACACATGGGCGGTCCTCCTAAAGGTCCTCAAAGGAGGCTTGTCCGTATATCATCCTCCAAACGAAAAGTTCTTGCGGTCTGATTATGAATGCACGCTCTTAGGTATTTTCTTCTCCGCCACCAGTATAGCAACACCCATAATACAATCGTTTTATTAATTCTTTGAGCGTCCAGTTCTTAACAAAGATGACAAATAACTTGCGAGAGGGGGCTGCGGGTCAACCCATAGACGCCCTAGTTTGGTTCGTTGAAAAATCGAGCGGATAGGCGATGGTTCGGCTCGGGTGGCCAGCAAGTTGGGAAGTCGCCCACAGGACAACATCGAATGGTGAATCATGTCACAAACGGGTTGCTGAAAATAAAACGCTCGTGTGACTTTGACTTTATAACCTTCGCCGCATAGGGAGGTGAACTAGGCCCTTAATGCCAGCACGCATTTGATATCTCTTCAAGGAGCAATTTCCTCATAGAAGAATGAATTCAGTTTTTCTTCGATAATGCATATCAGAGTAATCATGTGAAGTGGCGTCTCGCGATGTCCCCTTGCAAGGAGTTCGGCAGGCAGAAGTGACAGGGGGTCGGGAAGTTAAGGCAACTCATTTAAAGTTCCCGGCACGAGGGAGGCGTAGGCCGTAGGGATGGAAGTGGAATTCAGTAGTTGGTTGTTTTAACTGACTCCGCGTCGCCATTCATGTAGGGAAATTCGCGTGATGCGTGATGAATCATTTATTTATTGTGATGTGTAGTGTTGGCTGATTGGTGGTTAGTGGTTATCTTTGTGAAACAGATTTATGTCCATTTTAGGCTAAGTTTTTAATGATCATTTATGTTAATGGTGATACTTTGTTGCTGTTGTTGTAATTTAAGAATAGGAAAATGGTATTATATTTTAGTATTTTAGTAGCACTGTAAATGCAACCGTGACCGAGCAGTTTGCTATTTGGGTCGTATGCATTTTTAAAGTTTAGTTTTCATTGGTTAGTTGGCCGACCGCAGTTCCTGACTGGCTATTCTTCCAGCCAAAAGTTCAGAATTGAAAATGGTACAGCATTTTAATTTATCATTACTTCATATTTTGATATTTTTATATCCAGGTCACATTGTGTGCACTGGCGACTTTTTCCAAAGTTATTGCGAATTTATGTATTTTCGATATCGCTGGGATTGTAGAGAACGTTTTTGGTGTTTTCGTTATCCATAATGATTGATATTAGATTTAAGTACCCTAAAAAGGACACACACCTGAGATCTGTGAGGCAGGATGTGTGCGTTATGAAGCCAAAAATAGAGTTTCATAACGACCAGTACAGTTGTGTATTATTCAAGCCTGTTTGAATCGTTTCAAGAAAATAGTAAGAAAAATCTTTCCTCTTTGTTCCTCCCTCATTCCATCTCTTTCTCTTCCCTCACTTCACACCTTCCTTCCTCCTCTTCCCCCCTTCTTCTTCTCCTCCTCCTCCTCCTGTCTTCTCTCCTATTCTTCCTCCTCTCCTCTTTCGTCTTCCTTCTCCTTTCCTCCTCTTCTTTTTCTCCTTCTCCTCCTCCTCCTCTCCTCCTCTCCTCCTCTCTCCTCCTCCTCCTCCTCCTCCTCCATCTCCCTCCTCTACCACCATTTACTCTCTCTCTCTCTCTCTCTCTCTCTCTTCTCTCTCTCTCTCTCTCTCTCTCTCTCTCTCTCTCTCTCTCTCTCTCTCTCTCTCTCTCTCTCTCTCTCTCTCTCTCCTTCTCCTCCCTCTTCCTCTCTCCCTCTTCCCTCCCTCCCTCCCTCCCTCTCTCCTCTCTCCTCCCTCCCTCTCTCTCCCTCTTCCCTCTCTCCCTCCGTAAGCCCTTCTCTCACATCCAATTCCTATCTCCCCTCCCCCCTCCTTCATCCCCACCCGCTGACATACGCAATTTCCCCCGTCTGCTAAGCTATATTGTTGCATATATTCGTACCCTGTAAAGATGACCTTTTTTGTTTTTTTCTCGACTGCAGGAATATGTGAATCCAGAGAATTTAGCAGCAGAGCTCGAGCGGGAGTTACTGGCTCTAAAGCTCCACGTGGCTCGCTCTCATGCCCTTCTCCATCATTACCAGGTGAGTTGAATCGCCGTAAGATTATTTGCAGGTAGACGTAGATAAAGTAATGGACGGTGGTCCTTTCGAAAGAAAATCAGGAAAGCAGGGTTAAGATGTGTTTTCTGAGATACAATTTTGGGGAAATTTTGTGTGAACGTTGGTAGACATGCCTATTCTTTCTAGTTTCTTCTAGGACACGTTAATAACTTTTGTTGTTTTCTGGTCCAGAGCTCGAGTCTCTATGGCAGCAGGAGCGAGGTGTCCACGCCCCCCGCGCCGCCTCTGCGCCAGACACAAGGTAAGAGAAGGAAACGACTGAAGAAAGCAATGACGTATACTTGTATAGATGGGTATATGTATATATTTATGTATATATACAGTATATACTTATATATATATATATGCATATGTATGTATGTATAACACACACATACGCATTTGTATGTGTATATGTATATATGTATTCACATGTATGTATATCAGTATGTCTGGATATATTTGGTAGTTTTTCATTATTCTTAAGTCTCAGGTATTCAACGTTTTCTCTCACTTACCCCTTGAGCATTTTTAGTGTAGAATAACAGGCTTTATATACTTCTACTATATGAAGATATTCTGGTATAACATAACGCATTATCATAATTGAAAAGTTTTTTATCCACGTTTTAAATCATTCAATCATACCGAGTGCGCAAAAAATGATTATGAATATAGAAATAAGAGGACAGAATTTACACTCATTTCCTGTAGATTATTACCAAACCGTAGCTACGACTCCGTGCCTTGTAGGTAACCAGAGAGCAACTTATACTGCTCTTTTAACCCAGAATAATATCAACGTGAATTGGCACACCGTCTGTCTTATGCATATCCTTTGTAGTGCAGCGATAAATATTACGACACATGTTAAACCAGTGCAGTAGAGACTTCACCCTGAACTGGAAGCGATATTTCGTATTTTCCTCTCCAAAAGTTGCCGGGATGCAATATGACGCCTATGGATGGCTTTGGCGTATGCCCTGGGGTACGCGGGCCCTTGGTTGAAAGCCCTTGCTCGAGGTGATTAGTTGCCGCTTTTAGTGCTTTTTCTTTATCAAAAGGTGATTTAAAAGTGAAATGGTAAATAGATACGAATAATGATCACAGTCAGAGTTTCGAAGCTTACCTTAGTTTGAAGGGAACAAGCGAGTTGTAGTCACATTGGCATTGGGAAAAGATGACTAACTCGAATATGACGTTTTCTATTCAGTCAAATTGCTGTGTCAGCTTTTTTTCCTATGTTGAATTTGTGCGTTCCTTTGTAGTTGACTCGCATTATTCCATTGCTGTCAAATTCCTTCGTTTTTTTTTTATGTACGGCAACGAAATCGTGCCAGTAATCTGATTATCTTTATTTTCTTATAATTACAAATGTAAGTTTTGTTGCGGTTGACCTTTTATTGATTTTATAACTAACACAGGCACAGCGTAAACGACGGAGCATGTAACAGGCATTCAGTTATGGTTTTAAGTGGCATTTAAGTGCAAATTCTGGTTTCGGTAAATTCGCAGGTAGATGTGTCTGAGCACGGATCTGTTGAGACGTGCATTACGCTGTGTACTGTTGAGCGTTGCGCCTTATCGTCCTAGATGGCTTTCTTTCGTCGCAAATAGGTTATACTTATTATTTAATCAACACAGTATCTTGAATAAGTAAATTTTTAAGTAGGTAAGCTGTTGGTTGTTGCAGCGGGTACAGATTTTTATCGTCTTTGGCGAGATTCCTGATTTGATGATTGGTTCAGAATCAACCGACAAGGAAGAAACAACTCGTATTACCGTCAAAAAATGGAAAAATGCCGAATAATGAAACTTAATTTAATAAAAAGAACGATGGTTAAGGGGAAATGAGGGGGGCTCAGAGAAAAGGGGGGAATAGGAAAGGAAGGGAAGAGGATAAGGGAGCGAAGGAGGTGGCGGAGTTCAAGGAGAAAGAGGAGGGAAGTGGGAGGGGAGGAGTGAATTTAAGGAAGATTGAGGAGTGAGTGCGGGTGACAGAGCGGAAAAGGGAAAAGTAAAGG
>NW_020870324.1:492082-494582 GCF_003789085.1 Penaeus vannamei
CGGCCCCGTTTGTTATGAACCTTTCCCCTCTTTTGGTGCTTTTAAAGCTTGCGTCTTCCCCTCGCCTGCGGGTTATTTATCACGGCGACCTCGCACACTTAACCTGGCGTCCCTTTCGGGTTGGATTTGACGCCAAATGCATCTCCTCTCTCTCTCCTTACTCGGTTTCTGTCTTTCTCTCTGTTTGTCTGCTCTTCTCTCTCTCTCTCTCCTTACTCGGTTTCTGTCTTTCTCTCTGTTTGTCTGCTCTTCTCTCTCTCTCTCTCCTTACTCTGTTTCTGTCTTTTTCTCTGTTTGTCTCTCTCTCTCTCTCTCTCTCCTTACTCTTTTCTGTCTTTTTCTCTTTGTCTGCTCTTCTCTCTCTCTCTCTCCTTACTTGTTTCTGTCTTTCTTCTCTTTTGCCTGCTCTTCTCTCTCTCTCCTTACTCTGTTTCTGTCTTTCTCTCTGTTTGTCTGCTCTCCTCTCTCTCTCTCTCCTTACTTTGTTTCTGTCTTTCTCTCTGTTTGTCTGCTCTTCTCTCTCTCTATCTCCTTACTCTGTTTCTGTCTTTCTCTCTGTTTGTCTGCTCTTCTCTCTTCTCTCTACTCTCTCTCTCTCTCTCTCTCTCTCTCTCTCTCTCTCTCCTCTCTCTCTCTCTCTCTCTCTCTCTCTCCTTACTCTGTTTCTGCCTTTCTCTCTGTCTGCTCTTCTCTCTCTCTCTCTCCTTACTCTGTTTCTGTCTTTTTCTCTGTTTGTCTGCTCTTCTCTCTCTCTCTCTCCTTACTCTGTTTCTGTCTTTCTCTCTGTTTGTCTGCTCTTCTCTCTCTCTCTCTCCTTACTCTGTTTTTGCCTTTCTCTCTGTTTGTCTGCTCTTCTCTCTCTCTCTCTCCTTACTCTGTTTCTGTCTTTCTCTCTGTTTGTCTGCTCTTCTCTCTCTCTCTCTCCCTTACTCTGTTTCTGTCTTTCTCTCTGTTTGTCTGCTCTTCTCTCTCTCTCCTTACTCTGTTTCTGTCTTTCTCTCTGTTTGTCTGCTCTTCTCTCTCTCTCTCTCTCCTTACTTCTGTCTTTTCTCTCTCTGCTCTTCTCTCCTCTATCTCCTTACTCTGTTTCTGTCTTTCTCTCTGTTTGTCTGCTCTTCTCTCTCTCCTTACTCTGTTTCAGTCTTTCTCTCTGTTGTCTGTCTTCTCTCTCTTCTCTCCTCTCTCTCTCTCTCTCTCTCTCTCTCTCTCTCTCTCTCTCTCTCTCTCTCTCTCTCTCTCTCTCTCTCTCCTCTCTCTCTCTCTCTCTCTCTTACTCTGTTTCTCTTTATCTCTGTCTGCTCTTCTCTCTGTCTGCTCTCTCTCTCTCTCTCTCTTCTTGTTCTCTTTTCTTTGTTGTCTGCTCTTCTCTCTCTCTCTCTCCTACTCTGTTTCTGTCTTCTTCTGTTTGTCTCTCTTCTCTCTCTCTCTCTCTTTACTCTGTTTTTTCCTTTCTCTCTGTTTCTGCTCTCTTCTCTCTCTCTCTCTCCTTACTCTGGTCTTCTCTCTTTTCTGCTCTTCTCTCTCTCTCTCTCTCCTTACTCTGTTTCTGTCTTTCTCTCTGTTTGTCTGCTCTTCTCTCTCTCTCCTTACTCTGTTTCTGTCTTTCTCTCTGTTTGTCTGCTCTTCTCTCTCTATCTCTCTCCTTACTCTGTTTCTATCTTTCTCTCTGTTTGTCTGCTCTTCTCTCTCTCTCTCTCTCCTTACTCTGTTTCTATCTTTCTCTCTGTTTGTCTGCTCTTCTCTCTCTCTCTCTCTTCTCTCTCTCTCTCTCTCTCTCTCTCTCTCTCTCTCTCTCTCTCTCTCTCTCTCTCTCTCTCTCCCCCCGTCCCTCCCCCTCCTCCTTAGGCTCCTGCCTCTCCTTGACCTCCCTCCCTTTTCTCGCTCTCCCACCCTCCTCCTCTCCTTAACCTCCCTCCCTTCTCGCTCCCCACCCTCCCTCCCTTTCCTTAGCCTCCCTCCCTCTCCTTACCCTTCCTCCTCTCCTTCTTAGCCTCCCTCCTTCCCCTTCTTACCCTCCTTCTTTCTCCTACCCTCACTCCCTCTTCTGCCTTAGATCAGCATCATTATCATTTATCATCCGTATTCTTTCCTGCTTTTCCTTTCCTGTCCCTTTCCTTTTATTGTGATCATTCAACTTGCTGTCGCCGAGCCGCCCTTCCTGACCTTCTCCCTTTCTTTCTCTGCCTTCCTCCTCTCTCGCCAACCGTGCTCTTATTTGTCTTTCGTTGAAGCGCTTCGTAATTCTCAAACGCGGGACAGCCTTAGTGCCATAATGCATTAAGATCTATATCCCTTCTGCGTGAATATGTACGAAGTGAATAACGCACCGCGAGTTAAGTATAGAAGCTGTATAGAAACGGGAGAGCAAGGAAGCTACTTGAGGATGTCAGCCGCCGTTGTTTGGCAGCGTTCGTATTGTGCGTGTGAGAAGAGCGCGCATGCATTAACGTTTGTTTTCTGTTTATCCTCCGTTGGCAGGGCAAATGTGCCGGAATATCTC
>NW_020870324.1:507082-512082 GCF_003789085.1 Penaeus vannamei
CACACACACACACACACACACACACACACACACACACACATATCACACACACACACACACACATACACGCGCGCGCGCGTGCATTCGCACATCCTTTTATTCTTTTATTCATGCATACATTCAAACAGGGATATAAACACAAGCACACACTTATTTACAAGACTTAGTTTACATTAATCGAAACCTTCATGCGAAATATGTACGTAGCAAACTGTATTTCATCAGCAGAAGCGGTGTATATCCTCCCAAACCACCTGTGAAGTAATGTTAACTTGAAGTCTAATGAAGTCTCGTCTACTAGGGAGTTGAGAACATCATTATTCATAACTTACAAGACCAAATCAACATTCATTTGTGAACACAGTGTCCTGAGTAGGAAGTGTAATGTGCTTGCAAACAGTAGTCATCGATCAGCCTTTATAAGATCAACTTATTTGTTTCAAAGGTAAGTCCCTCTGTTGTATTTTTCTAGCTGCTTGGAATAAGTTTACTCAAGGGAAATTTGACAGATGCACGTTTGCGATTTCCAAAGAAAGAGATGTATATACGCCTTTTTTTCTTTTCCCAGATGCGTTCGAATGTAGAGGTCGCTTATGTAATCCGCTCTTAGTTCTCGGGATGACGTAACCTTGCCTCCTTGTGAATATAAAAAGAGAATAGTTCGTATTGCTTCGTTGTCTCTTAAATCGGCAGAAGAGGAGGTTTGAGTAAATATTTGGCACTTGGGTTCATAGCGGAGCGTATTCAGTCGACCACTTTGAAGCGTGGCCATCAAACTCCTATTATTTATTATGGCAGACGGTTATTGATTGTTTTCATTGCCTGCCAGTCGTGTGAGGAGTGACTGTGAGGCGCCTTCGTTGAGAAGAACTGGAAGGGAAGGGAGGAGGGAAACTGTGACTGAGTGAAAGCGACTTCGAGAATTTTTACGACAGAGATCCATCGCTTTTAAGAGATGGTTTTACGATTTGCTGATTCCATTCTAAAAGATTAGTAAGAGCTTTATTTTTAAAAATAATTGTTTTTTTCCGAACTTTGCATTGCTTTCACGTTATTTTTATGCTAGTTGACGAGTCTCGAGTAGGGTCAGTGATTGTTTTGGTAAAGTAGAAAGCTATTAATTGCATAATAACCTTTATTATTTATAATCGCAGCCCATTACCTTGTGTTATTATCATCTGGGAACACTGCATGCGGATGCCTGACCTTTCACGAGGCGTCTTTTTGTATGATCAATCAGAATATCTACAGTAGGCACTTTCTCGTAGACAATTGATAAACAACGCTTTTGATTTCAGTTATATTTACATTCTTTACCAAGTTGGCAACTATCAACAGCCAGTGACAATAGAGAAAGAGGAAACGGGGTGATATGACGGAAATACAAACACGAAGGGACATTGCAATACACCCAAGTCTAAAAGAGCCACTTCCAGGATGAAAATTGTTCTTTTGTCTTGTTTATCCTTTCGTTTCCCTTCTATAACCTCTCTTTCAGAGCTCTTAATCATACATATTCCCGTCTTGGAGCATGTATTACCTTTTCTACAAGTCGAATGATAGTGCTTTATATGTTACTATATTTCTGACGTAATTTAGCAGAGTGCACATCTCACGTAACATATATTTATGCGAAAACAATGCTTTGACCTATGCAATCTTGGTGTGAAACCAACCTGAGATTAGTATAGCTTACGGTTCAAGGCAACAGTTGAATTGAGAGCTTTAACCCTTTAATGGCAGCCTCGCCTCCAGTGTTTATTCACCGTTCTGTCAAACAGGGCTAGTGAGTTGAGCTTGATTATATATACGGGAAACAAGAGCGAAAAATAAGGCATGTGGTGATTGACGCTAATCAGACCCTTGCTTATAACCCGATCTTAAAACCCGCCTTGCTTCAAAGAGTGAGGATAAAACAAGTGAGACACGGTGTTAATTAAGAGGAATTAGACTCCACGTCGGAAAAGAAGTCATTAGACGTCCCTTGGGGAGGGAATGTAAGGGAGTTTGTCTGCAGCGGTTATTCTGAGGCTTAAATGTTGCCACACGATGGACGCCGAACAGATGGTAGCGCGAAGCACGTGCGAGGGCGGCCTCGCCACGCGACGTCACGAGGCGGCCTCGTCCTCGAGGTTCACTCGAGACCTCACAGGCCCCTTGTGCCGTATCATGATGGCGTGATATCGGCTTTCGAGAATTACTCTTGTGCAAGTTTTGTGGAGAAAATTCCCTTGCGTTCGTTTTCCTGTTGCATTATTAATGGTTTCTGAGTGACACTAATTGATTAGCACAAAGATTGGCAAACTCCTGTAGTCTATGGGCGAACTGCGTACTGTAAATCGTGTTGGGTCGATCGTGCTGTGAGTGGCAGTTGTGAGCTCGGCGCTTGACAGCTGTATTCACGAACGAACTTTCACTTGCCTTCTACCTGTATATAAGGTAGAGTAAATAGACCTCCTTGCTTGCGTCAACGGGGCCTTCTGCGTGTTTGCTAAGGTCTTGAGTGTTGGAGCAACCCTCTGCGGTGCTATTTTAGTCTCGGTTTAGATTGTTCTTTTCTCAGGAAGCAGGTGTTTCGTTAAAATGAAAAAGATGGTGGTTTGGGCAATTAGGTCTTCTTACTAGCTTATACCATCCCTCGTTCTTTTTATTAATACATCTCTCTCTCTCTCTCTCTCTCTCTCTCTCTCTCTCTCTCTCTCTCTCTCTCTCTCTCTCTCTCTCTCTCTCTCTCTCTCTCTCTCTCTCTCTCTCTCTCTCTCTTCTCTCTCTCTCTCTCTCTCCTCTCTCTCTCTCTCTCTCTCTCTCCTCCTCTTCTCTCCTCTTCCCTCACTCCCTCCCTCTCCCCCCTCTCCATCTCTCCATCTCTCACCCCCCCTCTCCACTCTCCCTCCCCCTCCCCTCCCCTCCCCTCCCCTCCCCTCCCCTCTCCCCCCCCCTCCTCCCCTCTTTTCCCTTTCTCCCTCTTCTCCCTTTTCCTCTCCCTTTCCCTCCCGATCGTGTGCCTGTATGTATGGTTATTTGTTTGTTTGTCTGCTTGTGTGCTTGCATGTATATATGTTTCAAGATTAATTTCAAGGAGTAAGACTGATAAATTTATTTTTTCCAAACATATCGAAGAAAAGAAAGGAAAAGAAAAAAGTTCCAGAAATGAGAATTATTATTTGAGGGAGTTAGAATTTAGAAAACGAAATAGGAAAAAATGTACTCGACACGTAATGGGAACAAGGCCAGTGATGGGGGACAAACCTCAAAGAGCGAAGGGCTTATTACGGTAACAGATCTACACCCCCAAGTATCGCGTAGTGCACTGCTGCTGTTGATTTTGTTGGACGTATGGAGTTTCATAGACGTAGTGGACGGAGGAGTGTTGGAAGCATTATGAGGTAGGCTTTCCTTGGTGTAGGTGGTGACGGAGAGCAGAAAAATACGTATTTTTTAAAGTTCATTTATTCTCTTTTTCCCACCCTGTAAGTATGTGGATTCCGATTGAGCCACATATGTCTTAAAAAGTATTTTTTGTTTCAACCAACATGTGATTGGTAACACTGGAAATCCTTTGTGAAAACTATTTGGAATTTGATTTGAAGGATTAGTATTTTATTATTACGCTTTGTTAGGATGCTGATGTATTAAGTTATTTATGTTGTCAGGTATATGCCTGGTAATTTAAATGCTTAGTTTATTAACATCCTTGAACAGCTGGAAGTGCGTTTGTGGTAACGGAAATACACAAAGTTTTCTTAGGGAGCAGTAATATCGAGAAATTATTTTTTGTCTTTTATTCTTACGTTATTTTGCTTGGACATTAGCCTCTGAGATTAATTAAATCTATGCTGTTCGTAGGATCGTCTTTTAAACAAGATCCATTAAGTATATAGAATATTGTAAAAAAATAAAAATAAAGTGAAAGTCTTAGGGTAATTGCACAGCTTTGCTCTATCGCTTACAAAGACGGTATGAGTATGTGCAGTCTTCAAGGGTTGAATATAACATTTTTTTCTGAATTGTAAATAGAATTCATCGTACCAAAAACCTGGCAATAATTCTTGTGGTTTCCGTAAAGATTTACAATAGACAGGAATCGAACAGTTATTCCAATAGAATGCTAAACATAAATTTTCTTCACAAAGTTCGTCTTGTTGATAGTGTGTTGATTCGCGGCAAGGGGATGTGTTGCAGCGGAAGTTATGAATGAAAGTTTTGACAGATGAAACGCTAAGTCTGGAGGCTATACCTGACTGGTGGAATCTTGGGTGAGAGCTAAAAGGGGGGAAAGTGAGCATAGATTCATTGTAGTATTTTGATTGATTTAACTTTTAACTGGACTTTCGGGTTTTAAGTTGGAGTTTTATCGCATGTGAAAGAAGAGTTGATACCTTATCGAAATATGTTTAGTTGTGAGGCGAGGAATGTGCCTCATCCTCTTCTGGCTTTGTTGTTAAGGTGCTTTCACTGTATATTAAATTTCGGATTTCTTTGACCTACCTTTCAGTATGATCTAACGTTACGTATAGTCTATACACCTTGTAAGTTTGTAGAAAGACGTTATTAAGAGGGAGAGATTTTTTCTGGAAATTCAACAAACTTTGGTATATTTTGCAGTTCTTTAAACATTTATCGAGAAAGAATAACAGAACACAGTCTCTGGGGTCGTAAACCAAAGCCTAAGGCCCTTGATAACGCTTTGTTTCTGTCAAAACTTTATTTGAAAAGTCGGAAATCACATCAACTTTCTTGCTAAGTTCAATGTTTAAGTTCCGCGTTCTGCTTTTTTCAAGTAAATTGGCGTTTGAAATGAAAAGAAAATTTTCAGTTTTTGAGTCATATACGAAATTAATGAAACGTGAGTTTTGCTTTTTCTTCTCAAACTAGAATTTCAGTAAACAGGAAATAATAAACAACTGACTATATTCAGGATTTTTGAATGTTTCCAAGTTTGTTTTGAAGATATTCTTTTGAAGACATTTATTTTTGAATATTTTTTGTTGTAGATTTTC
>NW_020870324.1:519582-524582 GCF_003789085.1 Penaeus vannamei
AAAGCAATAATACTACGTATAGTGAGCAGCCTTTAGTACAGGACCACCTGTTTTGAGTACTCTCAGCCCGCATCTACCATCTACCATATTTGTTGAAGTCATTTGCTTCACAAATTATTGAATACTGTCATATGACAGTCTGCGAGGCACAGAAAGAAAAAGCTCCGAAAGGGGAAAGCGACTTGAATTATACGACAAGGACATGAAGTAAGGCATCACATGATGTGCACGGAGGTAGTGTGGCAGATGCGATGGAGGGAGGAAGGTGATAAATAGAGATATCAGGCCAGTGAGAGCTTTAGGTACCACCTGCATGAGCCACGGTCGGCAGCGAGGAGACAGCTGGCTTGGTGGTAATCTTGATACTGTAGAAGGCTTAGCTCTTCATAACAAACAGCTAGTGATGCAAGTTGCCGACCCTTTTCACCGCAACGCAGAACGTGCCTCGCCGTCAGCAGTAAGGATCTCAGGCGAAGGTTATTAAATGCTTATACCTTATTGATTAGCATCTGTCACTGTTTGAAGTATTTTGTGTAGTCATGCACGGCTAAAGAAAAGATTCAGATTTATTTAAAACGGACGATACGCAGGATATCCTAATGAGCTGATATCGTTATCAGCTGCTCGCCGAGGGGTTGTCATGGCTCACTGGTCAACTAGCATTGCATTGTATCCAGTACTTACTAGCTCTGACATTATTCAATATCCTCGGTTTTTCTTTGTGCAATATTATTCGGTACCTCCTCCCCCCACTCCGCTATTTTCGCGTTAATTATGCCCACCTGTCTGCCTGCCTGCCATCTATCTGTCCTATCTGCCTCTTTCTTCTTTTGGCTATTGAACTGCTTTCCTTTCTTGTGAATATTAACAAGGAGTCAGGAAAATTATTTGATTGCTGTTAAGGTTATCAATATTACTAAGTATGAATTATAAATACGTTACTGCGGCTGCAATTGCGGCAAACGTTTATTTTTATTTTTTTTATTTACAATATTTCGGAAATCTTTTAGGTACTTGCAAATGTCTGCATACCGTGGAGGATGAAGAGCGGATCTGTAAATGTAAGAATAGTAGGTGGAAATACGTGCACTTATACATGTCCATCAGGCTAACTTTTATTTCCACTGGACAGGTATACATTCAGGTCGTGTTCGTCTACGTGTAAGATAGAACTTTTGCGAAATCTTTTGGGTGTGATAGGGTTGATTATTGGACTTGTTTTGGGTTCTTACTTTACAAATACAAGATTTAGATAGTGCGTGTGTCAAGCACATAGCGACAGGGTTCACTGGCTTGTTTATTTAGTGTGTTTCCATAAATGTCGGAGAGAGGATACTCGACTTCTGATTGTGTTTATATTTTCCTTCGTATATTTGGACTTGTGGGGCGGTCGACTTCCATTTCGTCGTATTTATGGACTTTAATTATGATACTTTTTATTCTGTTTATGCGTTTTGTTTCGTAAGCCTCTTCTAGTTTCTAATGAACCACAAGTTCTCCAAACACGACGCTTGACAAATAGACTGTAAATCCTTGGCCATGCGGTGAATTGGTCTGTCAAGTGTACTGCTTGATCATGGTGTTTATCAGTAACCACACGTGAAGGTCCGTTTCACTTTCTCGCCAGGAACGGCCCCGGGTTTAAAGGAATGGGGGTTCAAGATGGAATTTGCCAAAATTAACCGAGAAACGAGATCTGGAGTTCGCTAAGAAGTATTGACAAGCGGCAAATTACGAAGAACGGATTAGGACGTTGATCATATAAATTATGGACCGTGTATTTAAGTCTAGGATGTATTAATGGTTAAGGAAAGTTAATCTCATATTAAAAAAAAAATGTTTGAAGAGAAATAGTTATAAAATATAGGTCTGCGAAAAACGAGTTGAGACTCTAAGAGCTCCAGCCTCGCAACGGCTAAACGTGTCAGTGGTAAGTTACAATTAATTTCAACAGGAAAATAATTTTTACTTTAGTCTTCTTTATTGCTTCAGTCGCTAAATTGGATTCCCTAATTTGAGATACTTTTATGACTTTTACGCATAGGGGAATATGATATATAGTCAGAATTGCTTTCGTGTTTATTATAATTACAGGTCGTAGCCAGGGATGCATCACTGAAATTTGTAAATGATTTCTCCTTATCCTCCAACTCTAATGTGAAAGGTCGGGAGGAGGTATCGAGTGCATGTGGCGCGCTCAGCCTGCTTTTATTCGTTGGGTCTTTCTTTCTCCCGTTTTCCTCCGTTCTCTCTGTCTATGCTACTTTCTTTCATATTCGCTGTCTCTCTTTCATTGCATCATGCACTCTTGCTCTCTATCTCTACCTTTTTATCTCTCTATCTCGCTCTACACCCCTGCACACGCACACGCACACTATCTCTTTACCTCTCTCTTTTTTTCTCTCTCTCATTATATATATATATATATATATATATATATATATATATATATGTGTGTGTGTGTGTGTGTGTGTGTGTGTGTGTGTGTGTGTGTGTGTGTGTGTGTGTGTGTGTCTCAGAACATTGATTAATGTCCGTTTACGGTGGTAAAGAACCACGAAGACACCACCTCTCTTACGTGTGCGTGACGAGACAAAATACAACTATAGTTCGAGCAGATGATGAGTTCACCGCTAATCACGATTTTCACGCACAGTCATTCTTGCTTTCACGCGGGATTAGCAGTGGAAAATTGATTCCTCTGCAGTGTGCACAAGCAAGCAAGGGCAACTCTCCGCCTCGACATCGCGCTCCCCTGATGAAACCATATGTCACGGGGGAAGGGAAGCGACGACACGGGCGCAGGTATTCGTTCTATTGTCTGGTAGGTTTGGATGTCGTTTAGTTATGTTTGTGTGTTCGGGTCGCAGCGGTCAAACAGCCATAAAGCATGCTGGATTTATGGGCTTGGGGAAGCAGGTCTGTGGCGGTGAGGTCGGGTCGGGATGGGTCGGGATGGCGAATTGGGTAGGCGAGTCTTAGGGGATAAGGGATGAGGTTGACGGCGTGGATGGTTGAGAGGGATGGCTTTAAAATGAGGAATAATGAAGGATAAATGAAGATATTATGTAGTAAAACATATGTGTGAGTGATGGAGAGAGGTGCGTGGGGTTGCGAGATCACTTATCTCGGTTTTAAAAGAGATTTTTGCATGCAAGGTTTCCCCGGACGCACAAATGTAGAGGAAACTAAATGCCTTTGGTCTAGCTCGCGTTGGATATGCTGCTCAATTTTCTAGCCAAAGAAAAAAAGAAAAAGGAAAAAATGATAATCGTAATGTGAACACGCATGTCGTTAATATGGTTATATGGCTTTTCCATCTTTGACAGCGGGCGCGAGGGGGGTTTTGAATTAGATTAGAATTTTGAGGCAAGTGAGGAACAAAGAAAGATTAGAACGAGCGAGGAGGAAAGGGAGAATTATTCGCGGGAGGAGGTAGATGATGGTGAACGCGATAACAGTGGAGGGAAAGTAGGATAGCGAGGATAGCCCAAGGAAGGTGATAGTGAGGATAACTGTAGGAGGTGGGAGAATGACGTCGACACAAAATGGACAGGGTCTCGAGTCCTGGTGAAGGAGGCGGGGGTTGCAAGAGGAGTGCGAGGGAAGCCGGTGGCGGGGGAGGATAAGTTGATGGACCTGATGGAAGCGATTGCCCAAGAGGAGCGGCGCGAAGTTGCATAAGTGAGAGAGAGAGAGTTGTCTGCATGTGCAAAGGCAGTGCGAGTGATGTATAGTGCGTGATTCTCCGGGGGCCGTGGCGTTTGTACGAGTGCGAGAGTGAGGTGGAGGTGGCGAGGCGATGTAAACACAGGCCCGTGGATGGGTTGATGAGTCATTTCTCCGACGAGAGAGGCCGTGGCATGTGGTCAGCCGTCTGCATGGACGCTGATGGCTGACGTTTGTTGCATGGCCATTCTGTTTGATGCATATGCAACCGTATCAGCTCCGGTGGTGTGATCTCCCCTGGATTAGCTGGAGTTAATTAACGGGGAATCATTCTGTTACATCAGGCGATTCCCTAATTAATCCGGTCTTTTTTGTCGGTTGCGCGATGGGTATTCTGATAATCCCAGGATATGTATGTTCATGAATATTTATGTAACGTAAATTAGATACCGTGAATGCCAGATTGAACCTGGTTTGTATTTGTGGTGAGGCTTTGTCTCCGATATGCATACGTGTAAATACGTGGGTGGGCGTGTTTATACTCGCACTCACTCATTCACTCACTCAATCTCACTCACTCTCTCTCTCTCTCTCTCTCTCTCTCTCTCTCTCTCTCTCTCTCTCTCTCTCTCTCTCTCTCTCTCTCTCTCTCTCTCTCTCTCTCACTCTCTCTCTCACTCTCTCTCTCACACGCACACGCACACACACTACATATACTGTGGAGACGGGGAAGGGAAAGGGAGCAAGTAGGGAGAGAATGAGGAAAAGGGGGAATAAAGCATGCATAGGTGGATATGTATTCAGGTATGGATGAGTATATATAAGTGTGTGTGTGTGTGTGTGTGTGTGTGTGTGTGTGTGTGTGTGTGTGTGTGTGTGTGGTGTGTGTGTGTGTGTGTGTGTGTGTTGTGTGGTGTGTGTGTGTGTGTGTGTGTGAAATATATAATATGTATACACATACATAAATACATACATACATACAATACATACATACATACATACATACATACATACATACAATACATACATACATCATACATACATACATATACATACATATATATATATATATATATATATATATATATATATATAATACATATATATATATATATATATATATATATATATATACATACAGACACAGATACAGATATATATATATACTCATACAGATACATATATATACACATGCTGATCATATATTATATATATATATATGTATATGTACAATATATATTTGTGTTTATCTTTGTGCCAGTGTGTGTTTGCGTGCGTGTAGGCGTTCGTGCGTGTGTCCATGTATTTATACTTACATTTATTATATTATT
>NW_020870324.1:532082-534582 GCF_003789085.1 Penaeus vannamei
TGCTTGTTATTTTTTCGAGTGTTGGCCTTTCTCTTGTTCCTTTTCGGTTCTGTTGTTACATCGGATGTCGGGTAGCTTCTGTCGTTTGCGTGTTTCTGTTTTCCTACTCTGTCGCTGATATTTTCCTATTTTTTCCCACTTTCTTTATTTTCAACTTTCGTGTGTTTTCCGATGGTTTTATTTTCTTTGTTGTCTATTTTCAGCTCTCTTGTCTGTGTTTGACTTCTTATTCCATCCTGCGAACATGATTTCTCGCCACAGCTGATTTGTTCACACCGATCGATTTCTTTCTTTCCATTCCCGTCTTTCCTTCCACGGTCTTTTTTCCTCCTCTCTCTCCGCATCTTTTATGTGATTATTATATTGACTTCAATTCATTTGTTTATTCCGGACTGGGTTGCTATTTGATTTTCGGTTTGGCGGGTTGGTATATTACCTGATTAATATAATATAGATGTAGATGGGACTCGCTTGCATTAATAGCTCGGTCGTCCGCCACAGCTGAGAGAAGTAAAAGTATCAAGGTCGAGAAATATAATGGATGGGATATTTCTTGACATTTTAGTATTGCGAAAGTAATGGGTTGAACACTTAATGTCTGAGCATTGCCGATTGCCGGTGCTGTTTCGAGGTTTAAGATAAGTCTGAACCTTGTCACTAGGATTTTTTAAAAGTTTGGTATTTATTATTTTATGCATTAAAATGTTTCACGGTGGCAGGCATAGCAACGGGTTGTGCTTAGTGTTTTTTCAACATTAATGCGATTTAATAGGCCTCTAATTACACATCAGACAGAACAAACACCCCAAACTTTATGACAAAACCTTATCTCGTTATGAGAGAGGATGGTCGTAGTTTCACCGAGGCTGTAGCGGACCTGGTCTCAGGTAGGATGACACGATAGTAAAGCCACAGGGGGTCCTGGAACCAGGTAGGCAGAGAGCCCAGGTCGAGGAGGGGTCAGAGGGCAGCGGGAGTCGGGGTCACATGCCAACGCAAGGGTTTTACATGCTTCTCTGACCTTGCCGTCGCGTATGTCCACTCCGTACATGTTGTTTTTTCGACTAGATATAAACTCCACGTCATCCGTTTCGCTATCTTTAGTTACCTGGGCGTGACCGTCTTCAGAGGGGCTTGTAAACAGATATGCTCCATCAAGGCTACGTGTGCATTGCCGCCTCGCTGCACAAGTCGCGCGGTCAAGTGGCTGTTGCTTTGTATGGAGGATTGTTTCGAATGTGAGTTTTATGTATTCTTGTTGTTGTTTGTGTTGTTGATGGTGATCGATCAGCTTTATCGCGATTCTTGGCGTGATGAATGACCCACGGCGTGTACTCAGCTGGTCATTAGTGAGTGGTTGTAGGTGGGTTCAAGGCGTGGCTTTTTTTCTTTTTCTCTTCTATCGTGTTTATGGCGTGTCTTGTTCGTGGTTTATGATTTGATAGGAAGATTTTCTGCTTTCGGGATCGCGACCAATTTCCGCGCGGGAGAGGTGGGGGAATGTAGAAAGTTTGAGAATTCAGGCCATGTAAAAAACAAAGGGGGGACGGGAGATTTCACGGCGGGAGAAAAGTCAAGAAAAATTGACTAAAGGAGAAAAGAATAAAGAATGGTGAAAAGGGGTTTTATGAAGGGAAAGGCAATTATTCGAATATGAGGATTTATGCGCATGCTGTTACAAGTGTGCAGCATCGAAGTTGTATACAGGAACCATAAACTTCGACTAAAAATAGTAATGAAGTTGTAAACACTCTTCTCAGACGTTTACAAACCCCCCCTTCTGAAGTGATTGACGAGCATCTTCCTGTTATCGTACATTTTCACAATAAACGCTGGCGTCTGTGATTTATTGTCCTGATTTAGTGCGGATCCTTTGCTCAGACGGCCCTTTTGTTGTGTCCCGTTTTGTGCATTGCTGCCGTGATATAATGGCCGGTGAGACGCGTATTATTGTATTTTTCGTTTCCGTGGTGTATGATTCGTGGTGTGCTTGGCGGGTCTTGTTGTGTGGGGCGGAGATATTTACGGCGTCGTCTTCCGTTGTTTGCTGAGTTTGTCGGAGGATTGTTTAATGTCTGGTGCAGTGCCGGAGTTGCATAGCGTGTCGATTGTTTTTTCTGTAAAAGCATGTCACTTGGAATAAAAAAAAAAAAAAATGATCGGTGTGTTATCAGGAGTGCAAATATTCTCAGTACAGAAACATCGCGTTTGCGTGCTTACAACAGTTCACCGTTTGGAAAATTCAGGAAAATTACTAATTTACGCTAAAGAAAAAAAAAACAAGATTTTTTTAAATGTCATCCGAACCAGGATAGAAATACATCTTTAACACAAAACCACCGAAATATGCTTCACGCGCTGGGTCTGGAGCTGTGGTAATAGGAATATTTGAATAAGAAAAGCCTGTTGTGTGAATGACTTATATTTAACAGACGAACAGTTTCGCTTCAAGGAATGTTTAGACTGTCAGTGAATGTGGAAGGAACCCAGCCTCATTCCC
>NW_020870324.1:539582-542082 GCF_003789085.1 Penaeus vannamei
GGCGGGGGCGAGAGCAGAGACCGCATTCTCCCAGAGGAGCCTCCGTCACTCAGGAGATAAGAGAGTGACCAAATTACCCGCTTTGGATCTCCTTATAGAGTGGCAAACGATCCGCCTGTCATCCCAAAAGGCTCGTTAAAGTCTATTGTTACCTCGCGATGCGATAATCCTTTCACGATTGTCTGATTTTTCCTTTTTTTGAATGTATGTTTGCTGTGTATAAGAAATTTTTGAATACTCATTTTATTTACTTTTTTTCTCTTCGGTGAAAGACATAAACCAATTTTCTCTTATTTGTTCAAGGTTTCTTGCATAAGAAACTTCAGTCTTGCATGTATTGGCGGTTTGACAGGCTGTGCGAGACAAATACGCAGCCTGTAATCGTTGCGTCAAGACAAGTCCATTTCCATTGCTGTCTCATTGTCCCCGCTTCCCGTCCGTAATTATGCCATAAAAGCTGTTCCGCCGCGCGAGGAAGTTAACCCGCCCCTCTTCCCTCCCTTTCTTCTGTGCCCGCAGCCCCGTTCTTACGACACGGTTGTGTGGTCAGGGGGCGGGGCTGGAAAGCGGTCACAATCGTGCGTTGTTTGATAACATTCTCGCTGGGGGCGTTCACGGTTTGCCTTAATGATTCGGGTCTGTTTCCCTTGATCTCCCTGCTCCTAATCGTCCTCCTAATCTTCCTCCTAATCATCCTCCCTACTCCGCATAGGGCCAAGAAGTCGGGGCGACCTTCACTTAAAAGCAATCTTAATGATATATAATGACGGCTGATGATTGAATATATAGATCTATATCCATTGTCTTGTGTTTCTTGTAGACACGAAACACTGATATCAGACTTACGAATGTATATTTACTCCTCTCTCTGTCGCTCTATTTCTTTTTTTTTCTGTGAATCTTTTTATATCTCTCTCTCCCACTTTCACTCGTGAGGCGACGAGGGTTTAACGCCGCTTACAGCCTTCCGGTTTCGAAAGCCCTTGTGACAAATCGTGGATCAGCTTCGGGTCGTCGCAGGGTCACTGAATTTTAATAACCTTAGCTTAAGCGAAACATTAACAGTGAGGGTGAACCACTTAATCAGGTCTCGTTATGGGCGCTCGGGCATCATTAATAAGCAGGTCGTGAACAGATTATTACATTATACCCCCACCCAATGGGCTTCCCTCCTCCCCTCCTGTATCCCCTAGCTACCCAGTGATGTCTCTTCGCTTTTGTATGCTTCTGTGGTTGCACTTTTGCTCAGATATCCGTGTGTATATAAGAGGCACTCGTAGCCCTGTTTCTTGTCTTCTTAAATTTATTTTGTTCGTTAACTGCCTTAGCATTGATGGCGTATTTTTCTAGTTCTTCCTTTATTCATGGAAAATATATAGCTTTGATTTACTGTTGTTTATTTCCGCATTCTGACTCTCCGCTTCCGTAATTCGCCTCTCGCCAGATTTCCCCCGCAGAGAAATCACCTGTTGGTTCGAAGGGGTCGCTGATCCCCGTGTAGTAGCCAGGGAGGAGTGTGGGGAGTGCACCTTTGCACTTGCAGTCCCGGCTCCTACGCGATCGTGCCTTAAAGCAGCTCTGCCAACTGTGCCTCCCACAAGCACACGCATTGTCTGTCCACTGGTATGAGACCTTAATCCCAATATTGGATTCGTGGTCGTAATGACAGGGATTGGGACGCGTGGCTTTTGTTTGTAGTTGCAGAATGATTCCTCATTAATCTCCATCCTATCCTAGGGCTGCCAGGGAGGAGGATTTTTTTTTTTTTTTTTTTTTTTTGGGGGGGGGGGGGGGGACTGGAGGGAACAGGAAAACACTCGAAAGTCTCAAAAACGTCATTAGAACTTAACAGCAGCGGTGTGAGGACTATTTTCGTGACCTCCCACGCCTGTCTCTACGAAGCACCGGGAGGTTGTGTGGGCCGAGTTATTTACAACGTAATTGAGATAAGATATTAATAGCGCAGTCCAGGTTTATTTTCGTTTGTAAAGCCTGTAGGCGTCTTATAGTGCTTTGCTGCTGTTTTATCTTTGATGATTTTATTGCCATCGTTGTTTTCATATGTTAATTACCGTGTTTACTATTATAATAATGTTTGCTTTATTTTTCAGTTTTGCTGTTGTTGTTGTTGGTTCTTATGTACTGTTTCCATCAGTATAAGTATCATTGATATTAGATTGATTTAAATATATATTAGAGTTTTGGAACGACGAAAATTACATAGAATCACATTATTTTCTACAAAGGGCGTGAGAAGTTCGGCCGACATTTTATTTTTATATGTAGGAAAATGATCGGCGTAATGAACACAACCGTTGCCTAGAGAGAGGGCAGTAGTAGCCGAGTGCATATACTTTATAAGCATGATGTTGTATGGCCTTGGTAGATTTAAAGGTAGTTTCTCTCACATTTAAGTATCCTTTTGTAAACCATCATTTCATATAGTATTTGTTACTACTGTGGGGATCTATGAGCTCAGTTAGCGAGTTACGGAAGACAG
>NW_020870324.1:549582-564582 GCF_003789085.1 Penaeus vannamei
TCGCGTCCCCCTATCCACGGTGGAATACCTGTAGACAATCGAAAGTTCGTTGTCCAGGGGAACAACGCTCCGGGCGGGACTCGAACTCTCGAACTCTCGAACAAAGATTGTTGTAACAGTATTCGGGTACGATGCCCTAATATATATATATATATATATATATATATATATATATATATATATATATATATAATGTATATATATGTATATATATATAAATATTATATATTATATATATATATTATATATATAGTTTATATATATTTACATATATTTACATATATTTACATATATATATACATATATATATATATACATATATATATATATATTTATATATTATATATATATATATATGTTATATATTTTATATTTTATATATATATATATATTATATATATGTATATATGTATATATTATATATATATATATTATATATATATATATATTTATATATATATATATATTATATATATATTATAATATAATATATATATATATATATATATATATATATATATATATATTATATATATATATATATATATATATATATATATATATATATATATATATATATTTATATATATATATAAATATATATATTTATATATACATATATTTATTTATATATATGTGTGTGTGTGTGTGTGTGTGTGTGTGTGTGTGTGTGTGTGTGTGTGTGTGTGGTGTGTGTGTGTGTGTGTGTGTGTGTGTGTTTTCATTACATTACTGATCTTTTACTCATCTTCATCATTCTCATTCATCTCCATATTTTTCCAGTTTGCCTTCTGCACGTTTTCTCCGCCGAGCGCTTTGCTTGTCAAGCAGAAAATCATATGCAACACCTGCATGGTTCCCAGTGCCTATTATCATTTCCTGCAACATAAGCATGTGCCCCTCGACTCCCGCAGAAGCACCAGGGTTTTGATACCTGCCTCGTCGATGGCTATGGCTGCACGTTGAACTTTTGACATTTGAATACAATTCCATCTCCCGCGGTGATTTCTCATCCGAAGTTCTGTCGTAAAAGGAAACGGGAGAGTGAGCGAGAGCGTAGGAGTGAGAGTGAAAGTGAGCGTGTGAGAGTGAGCGAGAAAGTGATTTGCCAGTAACGCCTTTTTTCTGCTTTCCCTTCGGATGGGAATCGTAATAAAGGGGAAGCCATAATGAGAGAATAAAGGAATGATTAGCCATGCGATCCTATGATGTGTTATCACAGTGTAGTGGTTATGGTGTCATAGTTGCGGGGGAATTACTGCTATAATGCAGAGGGTGAATGTTATTACGTAATATCACTGCATTACCATACCGTGTGGCAGGTGGTTTGTGCTTGTATTATAGATATTAACCCAGAATTGCTTGCAGGAAATTTATCTTTTTCTCCCTGGTGTTTTTCTGAACCTTGTATTCTTAACTGCATTGTTACTTTTTCTTGCCGCCTTTAGTGACGCTCGACGTTTTGCGTTCCAAATACGGCATAGAGAGAGGTGGGCTGTTGTCGTGTTGAGCGGTCGAAGGAATATTTATTTATTTATTCAAAGGAGCTTGGGACTAATTTCTTGGGATTGAAATTACATGTTGAATACTTTCATGAACTGACTTTTATGATGCTAATCGCATTTTGATTTTGTAGGTTCATGCTTGAGTCATATCGAATTGACTTTTCTTCTGGTTATTTTTCGTGTTTAAACTACACAGAAAGTGATGACTGCGCACAGGTGTTTCTTTCTTTTAATCAGTTTTAGTTGTTTTTTGCATAGTGGATCTGTAACCGTGTCATTTACAAAGGTGGTTTCATCCGGTATCTTGTCATCTGTATTAGAGGTAATTCGTGTTTTTCCTTGCAAGAAATCTGGTCTACAACTATCATCAGATCGGTCGAAGTAATGCAATACATACCTCTTGTTTTTGGTTATGGTCACAGCTCGATTCCCACTACGGCGAAAGCGCAACTGCGTGTAGTTCTAATTAAACAAACATGTCATAGTATGTGCCGGCATGTTGCAGTCGCGACGTCTCTCTGAGATCCCACACTCTGACTCCAGCTGCTCATGGAAACCTGCAATTCCAGCTGCCCATTGGAGGTTTTTAGGGTATTATCGTTATTTCTTGTAATTCTTGATCGCTGGACATACCTTTTATTTTAGTCGGTTAGGTGTTAGCATGCCACGTGTTATGAAGACCAGGAAGTCTTCTAGTTTGGCCTCGTTTTGACCCCATTCTGGCCTCGTTCTGGTCCACATGTCAGGGGTGTGTCTGAAAAATGTTCCTCGAGATTGCACGGCGAGGATAAAGAAGGTCGACCCAGCCCCATGCTAAGTGTTTGCTCGTTGTAATCCGCGGCTTATGAGCAAAATTAGCCAAATCAGTGGGTTGTTGAGCGTGATATACGGTCTGGGATTACGAGTGGCCTTTAGCGGAGGGGTAATTGCTCGAATCGGAATGCTTATCTGGGGAGGGTAATGCGGCATAATTTGCATAATCATCTGGGGAGTTATCACATGCCGATTATTATATCTTTGGTGATATCGCCGTATCGCGGAAAACTCGTGTATCTGTAAGGATTCGAACGAAAAATCCCTCTATCTACTCCAGCTTGTGTTGTGGTGCCGAGTAGACTTGTCAGAAGCTTGTGGGAAGGTCGCCTTTTTAGAAGACGCCGAGGGACAATGCGCAACGCCTTCCCATTAGCCCGACTCCGTTCCAGGTGTATTTTGCAAGTTGTTCCTCATTAACCAGAAGAGAGATGTGTATGTATGTGTGTGTGTGTGTGTGTGTGTGTGTGTGTGTGTGTGTGTGTGTGTGTGTGTTGTTGTGTGTGTGTGTGTTTGTTTGTTTGTTTTTAGGGGATGGGGTATGTTTTTTATTTTCAAATGAGGCAGCATAGTGGAGCTGAGGTATATTTATATTCTTAAATAGGGCATCTAAGTCCTGCATGCTGATTATTTGAGTTTTCAAGATAACAAGGTCTGTGTAGGAATGAACATTTGAATGTTGTCATTTTTCTTTTGCAAGTGACAGTCAGACTGTTGTGGGCGTCAGTGTAGGGACAAAAAGTGTGTTGATGATTAATTATTGCAAGCCAGTTTACCTTTTCTTACGTTCTCCCACACACTTCATTGATGATTTTAAAGTTGAAGTTTAGAATGTTTGATAATACTTCCATAAGATAACGCCCAAGTTAACGGGGCACATCAAGTTATAGTGCTGAAAAACAGTGGTAACGAGACGATATAATAGCACAATAACTCGGAAATATCCTCATTATCCTCCTTTCCCACCGAGCAATTGCAGATGTTATTAGTTCCGGATTATTTGTAATAAAAGACGAGCGCATCTGTTGGTTGCGTTTGATTTGACTTCATTATTTTTTCCCGAAAGATGAAATGGATCCTCTTTTCCAATCTAAATAATGAACCTTTGGAATGCGTTCTTTTTTAAATGATCTAATGGTTGTGTGTATTGAGAAAGGTATGCTTGTTATAACTCGGTGTGTGTGTTATGGTTGCTGTGGGCTAATCGGAGAATCTCTCTTGTAGCTTGCCTGTTGTAGTTGGTGCATGTCGCATGGCCCGAATTAAAGAGTCCGTGTCATACGCTAATGTATTTAGGCTTTGGGTTGCGGTCGTAATTTCCCTGTTTGCGCCTTACTTCTATCAACATCCATGTGTATCTAAACGTATATCTGAGCGCTGCTTGCATATTTTCCTGTTGTTTTCGGTGGGAGAGGCAAAGTTAGCACATTCCCCGTCACAGAAGTCGTGTTCTCCCTCAAAGTTGGTAGTTCACTAACATCCTCTTGGAGCGTTTTGAACAGAATGCATGATGAACAAAAGAGAAACGGCACATGATTAAGAGGCATCTGGAACAGACTTGCTGAAATGATAATGATGATGAACAAATACATAAACGTTCCTCTGTCATTAATATAAGCCGACTTCAACAAATCGTTCTATGAGTGCACAGGCACGTGCGCGTGCGTGTGCATATGAATATAAACTATTGTACGTGATGACATTTGCAATGAGTAGAAATATCCTTGACAGAAGACCTCCCAAGATCTTGCTTTTTTATCTCTGTGTCAAGTTAAGTTTAGGAATGTGATAAGAACTGAGACAGGGCGGGTTCTGAACTTGTATGTGACGGTCAACTGCTGATGTCCAGTGATACAAAACTGTGATGTTTTTTTTTTGTATTAATTTAAATATGCATATGCGTGCTTGTGTGTGTGCGTGTGTGTGCGTGAAGTGCGTGCGTATGCGTGTGTGTGTTCACGTAAGCGTGTGTGTACATAAATATAAATTGTACATATATAATTTTTAACGTGGAGGGATTCCACACTTCACTTTTGCTCTGCTGAATTTTCCAGAGTTCGTAACTGACGAATTCGCGTTGGTCTCGCAAGATGTTCAGTGTCTTGTCTAGCATTTGTCAAGTTTCCATTCATCCACTGTGGGCGCGCAGAGTCGCATCCACCGCATGCATCTCGCCCTCGACCAGACCGGGTCTCCGCTGGTGTCTAGTACCCGCTTTTGGGCTGGCAGATCGCCCTTGTTATGTCGGGGCTTTGTCCACGAGCAGAGGGTGTTGCCTTGGTCTTTTGGGCTGTCTTGTTCTTATTTATTTTATTTTTATTTTATTTTTGTTTGTTTGTTTGTTTGTTTGTTAATACATTAATTTCAGATGTGAGATCATTTTTGTACCAAGTGGATATTGTATGGATATTTTTTCACTTTTTTTATCAGTTAAACTAGGGCGATGACTTGCTAATTTAATAATATCTTCGGGATGTTATGAAAAAATACAATGAACATGACTGTTCTGTTATGGTATTGTTGTCCCATTTTCGTAGTACGCAGCATCCCGGAGACCAGCGTCAACATTCCCAGCTTTATCACGACAAAGTTTCCCAGGCTATCTTCTCCCGCGCTTGTCCTTGGCTTGTCTCCTCTCCTGCATGTTGTATTCAGCTTCTCCCTTCTCTTTTGGGGACTTGGCCTTACTTCGCTTCTCTTTACATTCCTCATTTTTTTTTTTTCTTTTTTTTCATGCAATTTTCCTGTTTATTTTATTCGCCCATTTGACGTTCTTCCATTTTTTTTCACGCAGGTTGATTTTTTTCTGTTTCAAAAAAAAAAAAAAAAAATCTCTGGCTCAACCTATCTCCATCCACTATCCTGTGGGTCCTCGTGTATTTTCCCTCTTTTTTCGCTTTCATTCATATGCGCTTCGTTCATCATCTTGGATCTGGGTGACCGAGTCTTAGGCCGCGAGAACAAAGCCTGCTGCGCACGTTTTTCCACCGTGGTGTTCTGAACAAATGATGCCATTGGTATGCATAAGTGCTGTTTTTATATCTGATTACTACTTAAGGATGCATTTTGTATTACGTTTGACGCTCTTTAGACACGTGAGATATACTGTTACATCGTTTTCACGGGGCAGAGTTCTTAACACACAAAAGAAAACGGGTTCAAGGGAAGGATCCCCGTGGTGAAATATTTTAGATAAAGGTTGATAGCGCTAAGGTTACAGTCCTCTCACTCGCTGGCCATAATTTATAAGCTTGTATTGTCAAGTTTTCCTCGTGCTCATGTTGGAGGTATGCATGTTGGGGCAAGGTAAAGGTGTAGGCCAGTGCCACTATCTAGCGTATGTTATTAGCACACGAAATTTTCTTGTTAGGATGATGGGCGCGTGTGGTCGCGGTCCTGATTCCGCCAAAGTAGCGTCACGCAAATGAAAGAAAGAAAGGGAGGAGAGAGAGAGAGAGAGAGAGAGAGAGAGAGAGAGAGAGAGAGAGAGAGAGAGAGAGAGAGAGAGAGAGAGAGAGAGAGAGAGAGAGAGAGAGAGAGAGAGAGAGAGAGAGAGAGAAAGGGGGGGGAGAGAAAGAGAAAGTCAGTGAGAGATAAAAGAAAGATAGAAAAAAACAGATTGCAATATTGACTTAGGGATGACGTCAGCCGTCTCGGGTAGAGCTTGGTAAGGTAAGGTCAAACTAGGTTAGTGTTTGTGCCTGACGTGCATGTCATGGACCATGACATATTTTTCTTGGATTTATTGGTGTCTCAGAACTCTCGGTGTAAAAGTAATGTTGCAGCAAATTAATCCAAACGGGGCAATTAACACAGCACTGGAGGGAAGACTAATGCCAGCCCTACTTCTGTTCCTTTCGAGGAAGGATGACTGCAATAAGTCGCGGTCAGAGTGAGCGTCCAGCCCGGGCCACTGACCACCTACCTTTAGGGGGTTAAAATGGAATAGAATGCATAGTTGCTAAATAACCGGGGAGTGGCGGAAGGCGGTGGCGGGACGGGTAAGGTAATGAGTCTCTCGATAAGGCTCAAGAGGCTGATGACGACGGCGGAGTTGAGTACCTGCGATGATGCCGGGGTGGGCGAGAATGTGACGCGCTTCGGGTGAACACTCCCATAGTTGCGGAGTGCGCTGTGGGGATCGTTTAACCTCCGGGCGTTGTTTGAATTCAATATGAGTTGGATACCTACCGAGGACTACGGGTGTGGGTGAATGTCCTCCTGACCCATACTACACGCACAGGTGTCGGTAGAAAATACGCACAGGTGGCAATAGAAAATAACACCTTGGAAAAAAAATCCTTTGCAGAGAAAAGTCGTTTTGAAAGAAACACACGAGAGCGTTTAATGTGAAGAACGTTTATTTGGCAGTGGGCGAGTCGCAAAAGGAATGGCCGCAAGGAAAGAGTTTTAGTGCTGGTTTGGCGGTTTTCGGGGAGATACTTAACTCCCGGACGGAGCTAATGACACCTGCGATCGAGTTTGGTCGCTCGTATTTTAGGAAGTCAATTGGAGGAGAGAAGCTGCTTTTGTAACGAGTCCGAGTCATGGTTGCGAGTTTGTTATGTCGGCAGGTCTGGACGCTAAAATATTTTGTAAAGGTGGCTGGCGACAAACGCGCACACATGAATATACATACACATGCCTTACTTACACACACAAACATACACGTACACGCGCATGTCTACGCAAGTACGCCCCCCCCCCCACATACACACAATTTCCCTTATCTCTATAGCTAACCTTCTATATATATACATCTATATATTTGTATGTGTCCTCTGCCCTTTTCTGTATCTGTCTATCCAGCTATCTGTCTATGTGTCTATCAATATTTTCACCCATAAGGCCACAGTGATACATACATAGCCTACGTGCATATATATGTACATGATTGATGATTCGTTTGCAAGGAATGTATGCAGACATACAGACATGCAAACATGCATACATGCAGACTTACGCGTGTACAGACATACAAACATGCAGACATACAGACATACGCGTGCGTGTGCGTATAAGTATATATGTAAAAGTATAAGTGTACAAGTATATAAGTATATATATATACACATATATACAGTATATATGTGTGTGTGTTTGTAAATACAGTTCCTTAATCGCTGATTATTTTCAGACTTGGAGACTGTCTTCCCCCTCTCCATCTCTCAGGACCTTCCCCCTTTCTTTCTTCCCATCATACGCCATGCTTTCCTGATGTCTCCATTATGCTGAGCGTACGATAGCGTAAGCCGGCAGTGCCATGTACGGGAAGTAGTCGCTGGTTGCTAAACGACCGTCTAATGACCTCGTTATTAGCAGGTGAGAAATGAACCATTGTTCCGCTGACGGAGATTTATGGGGTAATGGCGACTGGAAATGTCTCAGTAATGGATTAATATATGATTATCAAGCATACCCATGATTAAGAGCGTGTGATTAATCAAATTAAAGAACGGTTGTCGAGGTGAGGAGGCACCGATTGATTCTTAAGTATGTTTTGCTCATGTTGATACAGCTTGATGGATGTTTTCCTTATCGCCTGCTTGAAAACACACGCCCTCCACCCCCCTCCATTTCTTAAATCGCCGCTCACCCATTTTTGGATCATTACCTTGTCAGCTGTTAATGACCCCCCGCTCATTTACTTAATTTCGATCATCAACATCGGGGCCTTGTTTATCCTGCTGTCTTGACCGTGCAGTTCTGAAATACGGACGGTTCTCTTTCAGTCTCCAGTGGACGCTTTGGCTTTCAGCTTGTGTAACCAGTTCCTTGTTGCTCGGCCAAAGGGTGAAGCGGCTTTTAGTGAAGCACGGGCACATGTACTCACGACATTGCCTTATCTCTTGCCGGTTGCAGATTTCGCTGATAAAACTTCAGGATCCGTGACACTTTTCCTCTTGGGCTTTGTCAGTGGCCAGTAATTTATGTAAAGCGCGTAAAGAGACATGATGAAGGATTGTTGCATTTTATTGTTTATTTCCAGCGGTCATGTAATCAAAAAGTCTGAATATTAATAGAAGGTTAATATTAATACAGGTTTCAGTTAGTGAATTGACGAGGAATGTTTACCAGCAGCCAGAATATGTGGAATAATTGGCAGCGATAAAAAAGAGACAAGAGCTTCAGGGAGACGGGAGGTGACAAGACGAATAAAACGAATGAGTGGGGGAGAGAGAGAGAGGAGAGAGGAGAGAGAGAGAGAGAGAGAGAGAGAAAGAGAGAGAGAGAGAGAGAGAGAGAGAGAGAGAGAGAGAGAGAGAGAGAGAGACAGAGAGACAGAGAGACAGAGAGTGAGTGAGTGAGTGAGGGAGGGAGGGAGGGAGGGAGAGGGGAGGGAACCACACCTGCTTCACAGATCTTCACAGATGCGGTTGCTAGAATACACATCGCCTCGATTCCCCCGCGCCCTGGGTCGGTGTTCACAGCAGTAAATCCTCGTTATGCGAACATGTCTTTACTTTCACCTCTTTCTGTGGCTGATGCTACCCATGTTGTTTATTACTTGACCTTTGACCCTCGGCTCCAGGCCCTTCACCTCTCGCTCTTTGTTGATACGGTGGACGGAGGAGAGGAGGAGGGGGTAGCGGGTGGGGTGTAGGGTGCAAGGGACAAGTGGTACCTCGCCAGGACAGGTAAAAGTTGCTCTGGATGTACAAGGACTTTTCCACCAGACCGTTTAATTGCATCGTGAGGCGCTTTGGTATGTAAACTCAGAAATAAAGCACATTTATATTCTCCGCTTGAGTAGTATACAATCTGTAAATTTTATTAAGAGTTGGAGTATCTCGGCTTCCTGAAGGGCACAGGATATGCTGGGAATTCGAATAGCGTTAACCAGTTAGAGCGTGATGTGGGAGCTACTTCTTTACGCCGTCTACTCTTCCCAGGAGTTGACGGCGTATAATACCGGTCTTTGTTTACCATTTTTCGTCTTGTAAAAATAAAATGAGTAAATATAGGTTCTTGTGTATATTGCGATCAAAGGACTTTACATGCAATCTTCAGGTTTTTAGTGTGTTTGTAATACTTTTGGTATTTATATATTTATTTTTGCTTATACTTGCCTGTACTTATGCGTGTGTATATATATGTATGTATGTATGTATGTATGTGTGTGTGTATATATATGTATATGTATGTGTGTATGCACAACATCCATCAGTCTGTGTGTTTGTATAAACGCAGACATACAAAACCTTGGGTGATTTATCATTACAAGGAGTGGATTTTCCAACGACCATTACAGAGGATGTAAACAAGGTGACATGTGCGCGTGAGAAAGGAGGCGTGTCATTACTACCTGGTGAGTTTTGATCCCTTACCCCTTTCGACGCACTCATTAAATCAAAATTTAGACCGCGCATAAAGATGTGCTATTTAGCCAGGTCTTGTGGTGCCCAAATGTTCAGTTTTTGTTTTGGACCAACTAATAGAATAACTTCCACTAACTCGCTCTTTTGTTTCCTTCCAGAATGCCAAAAATATTCATAGGTAGTTGTGCCTCGTAAACACTGATAATGTTCAGCTTGTCAGTTGGAGGTAGTAGTAAATCAAACGCGGCTAAACGTGCCTGTTGTATCTTTGGAAAGTTACAGCTGAAGTTAGGAAATGGTTAAGGCCGGTAAATGCAGACCTCCCTGCACTAAGCCCTTTTCCGAAGAACCATTCGTGCATGTAAAGTCTCTTGTAATCCCACGTGGTAAGAGTAACTCTGCAGGGAGCTTTATTTGTGGGATATGTTCAGATGCTTCTCTTCCGTTGCTTGTTTCTCTGTTGTGGTATTTTGATGGTGGGCGTGAATAAAAGCCTTTATGAACGAGAGTGAATGCGTGTGTATAAGTATGGTCAGATGCGAGAAATATAGGATTGATCTCTTAGTAGAGTAGAGGGATAATCTCTAAAAGAGTTTAGTATTAAGTGAAATAGTTTATTATACAGAACGCGTCATTCATCTCCCTGTGTTCTGTAGAAACAGTATCCACACAGAAGATGGTCCATTAATGAGGATTATTAAATTACTGTAGGTAGGAGCATCATAAGTAAGCATAGTTGCTTTCCACCTATGATTCTCATCTTTCTTCTTTCTTTCTTTCTTTCTTTCTTTCTTTCTTTCTTTCTTTCTTCTTTCTTTCTTTCTTTCTTTCTTTCTTTCTTTCTTTCTTTCTTTCTTTCTTTCTTTCTTTCTTTCTTTCTTTCTTTCTTTCTTTTTCTTTCTTTCTTCTCTTTCTTTCTTTCTTTCTCTCTCTCTCTCTCTCTCTCTCTCTCTCTATTATATATAATATTATATATATATATATATATATGTATGTATGTATGTATGTATATATATAATCAGTCTTCCTATCTCTCTCCTCTCCCTCACCGCTCATATCTTCTCTTTCCACTCTTCCCTCTTTCCTCTCTCTTCCCTCGCGCTCTTTCATTCTCTGGCTAGGCTAGCAATTGCATATAATATGAATCTCACAAAGGCAAAACAACGTAGGCAGGCATTTCCAATTTCCACTTGATGGCGGTAAAGTAATTCCAGCTGGGAAACTGAAATGCAGAAAATTGGTTAGGCAGCCCAATTATAGGTCTCTTGTTATTGATAATTAGTTTGTTGTCGATGGAGGTCATTTGACTTTTCCTTTTTCCTTTTCCCCCCCTCAAGGCTATACTTTCCTTCCTCTAACACGTAGGTAATAAAGAAAGGGTGAGGGGGAAAAACAGTTTTGGATTGTTTATTTACACAGGGTGACCCTGTCCAGGATGCACTGGGTCGAGAAATCATAGATTGAATTGGGGGTTAGGAGGGCGGGTGGCTGTGGGGGTGGGGGAGAGGGAATGCTTCGCTGGTTATTGCATCAGCTGTAAAGGGGGAGGGGGTTCTGAGCGGATGGGAGGGTACTACTTTATATATATATATATATATGTAATATACTCGCACATATACATATACATATGCAAGGGAAATGTAGTTCGATTAGGTGTATTATCAACATTTCTTTCTCCTATTTTATTATATTTACCATTACTTTTGAAAGAAAAAAACAGCATCTGCACATACACTACCGCTTTTTTCGAGCTGATCTTTACTTTCCGACTTGCCAACATGTGGCAGGTAGTTTTGAAAGATTGCAAAAGGAATCGCTGATGAAGTCCGTGCTAAGATATAAAGTTTCGTTGAAATACTTAAGCTGCTTAAAATGTGAACTCATCATTCTTCAGTTACTTATTTCCTCATTTTTAAGCAATTTCTGCCATATCACCGGTTTCTGGTGGGTTATTTCCTTCTGACATTTCAATATATCTATTTTTTGCGCAACCTCAAATTTATTACGTGCTCACCGACCAAAAAAAGGGAAAAAATCCGTAATCCGACATGTTTGGCTTAAAGCACAGTGCGTTTTTTCATAAGAATAATATCTTGTAAGCAGGACAAACGTGACTTAGGGCAGAACGTTGCGTCTTCTGCCTCTGTGTCATCAGTAGAAATGGAATACTTTTTCTGAGCAGCGTGTATAGGGTCTTTCTAAATAGACTGATTTCTTTATCTATCGGAATTACACTTCTGTTAGTATTCATTTCCATTTTTTAACAAAATTATAACTCAAGCTGTATAATATAGAAGCGACATTACATAACGGATCTAAACACACACTGTATTCACAACATATTCCTTAAGGCCCTGCCACACTAGCACTTTTACCGTCAATTTCTTTCTCCGCAAAGATCGTCTACGAACGGAACGCTTCCCAGACCAAGACGGTTACGATCGTTTCCGTCTGACTAATTTCCGTGCTGATTTTGTGCTATTAATGAATTAGATAGGATGAGTGAATGTAAACATAAGCTAATATTTTAGAACATTCGTATATACAATATACATCATCATATTTCTTTAAAATAACGTAATATGTATGTGAATGTTCGTGTGATTCCCGGGACCTCACTCCGATAGCGCCATGTTTGTTTACATGATTCTCATACGGAGTTCATTCGGAAACGCAAAAAAATGACGGAAAAAGTGCTAGTGTGATGGGGCCTTTAAACCTGTCGACCGCTGTTGTGCACCCACTTGCTCCCGGCGGCCCCGTAGGTCAGAAGAGCTGTGATCCGTGTAAGTGGACGATCCTGACATTGGAAGCTGCGGATGACTTTCTCTCCTGAGGCTGCGGTTGAAGTGGGGGTGGGGGTGAGGAGGTGAAGGGGGGTGTAGGGGTGTAGGTGGTGTAGGGGGCCGTGACGTGTCAAGCAGCTGATGGGGCGCTTGCGTGTGAGGCGTGTGTTACTGTTGACAAGGAAAATGCAATCAGCCTTTAACCGATGGGCGTTTAGTCGAGCCGGGATGACTTCTTTGTGGCCCAAATTGGCTTTCTAATTGTTATTTCGTGAAGATGTGTGAGTGTTTTTTTTCTTTTTTTACTTTTTTGTGGTTGTTATTGAATTATGTTTAGATTTTTTGCGAGGATGCGTGAAACTAGTAAGAACGGTGTTAGAGCCAGAGACCTATATAAGACAGACAGACAGACAGACCGGCATATAGGTACGCGCGCTTGAAAACACACACACACACACACGCACACGCACACTCACACACGCACACATTCAAATAGACAGATAAATGGGGATTCTCCATGCAGCATGAACTTGCAGAAAGCTCCCCTAAGTGATTTATTGGCCTCCGGGCATCGCGTTCAACGTGATACAGAGTTTGATTTACTCCACAGGGAAACTCTCGCACATGCCATAACTCGTGGTGGTGATGTTTCTTGGGCGTATTTCTTCTTCTTCTTCTTCCTGTTGTTGTTGTTGTTCTTGTTCTTCTTCTTCCTCTTCCTCGGTATTTTTGTGGCCCGTCAATGTGTTGCATTATGACATTCACCCTGGTTTGTAAATGCAGAGATTGCAGGGAAGCGGGCGGAGGTTTTTAATACACAGGCATTGCGGCGTGTCTTACCTTTGTGATGTAGAGCGTAGAGGATTTATGTTGGAATTCCGCCACCGTTGGCTGTGACGGGACGGCCATTCGGGGAAATATGCTTTGCCCTGCTTTTGAGGCTCTGGATTTTGCGGCAGGATCTTTATTTATTTTGATTTCCTTTTTTTTTTTTTTTTGGGGGGGTGATGGCTGATGCTGACTCGTATTTTTTATTGATTTATTTATATATTTATTTAGTTGCTGAGGTGATGGATCTACGTTATTAGAGGAAGCTTTTGCGGACGCGAGATACCAAAGAAGACGGTAAGATAAAGATCCGAGAGCAATGAGGGCAGTGAGAAATAAATACAGCTTGAGGGAGATTGATGCGCCAGCTTTCGAACCCGTCTGGTCATAAGCTGCTGATTGATTGCCTGTTTCTTATCGAAAATAAGCGTTAAGGACCCATTTGTGTGCGGGCTCAGCTGGATTTGCTTGATTGCCGTGTGGAGATCAGCTGCTTAAAGTATCCTGCAGTACATCCAGCTCAATCGGGCATGTGGGAGACTCACTTAGGCTCTAACGTGTATTTTTATTACTGGCTTGTAAGTTTTTTGGGACATGTATTTTGTGCTTGCTTATTCATGCAGTAATTTTCCCCGGTGATGTTGTTTTCTTATTTTTAGTATTGCTTTTG
This sequence comes from Penaeus vannamei, assembly GCF_003789085.1. Taxonomy (NCBI): domain Eukaryota; kingdom Metazoa; phylum Arthropoda; class Malacostraca; order Decapoda; family Penaeidae; genus Penaeus; species Penaeus vannamei. The sequence goes on from NW_020870324.1 coordinate 563,504, forward strand.
CTGTTATGATTATTGTTGCTGTTGTTACGAACAACAACACTGCCATAACTGATTTGTCACAGTCTTGTTTAGCTTCAAACAGGTTTTTAATAAATGGATGAATAACTATATGAATAGTAGAGAGATAAATCAGTAGATAATTGAATATGAAAAAAAATCCTGATGGCGGGTAGCAGCGGCGAGCCTCCGTGGACTGTGGTTAGCTCGGTGTCGTTCAACTCGTCACGCCTTTGGTGATGCTGCGGCTCCGGCGGTGACCGAGTCGGTTGTAAAGTGAGAACATTATAGACCAACGAGGCGGCGAGTGGGCGGCTCACCTTACTCCGCGACACCTTGCAGTCATGGAGAGGGCGTGCGGGCGTGGCCTCGTGGGAATGGCCGCGGCTGGCTGGGCAGGCTCGGTACCCTCCTCAGGTGACATGATGACAAGATGCTCATTATTGGAGTCGAGCCTGAATTATGGGCGGGGGTCGTCGCTGCGGGTGATGGTGATGTATGTGAGGCGGCCGGGGCTCACGGAGATGGATGGCAAGGGGCTGCGATTGACCAGGTGCGGGTATTGTGTTCTTTAGATTCACCTGCTGATATCGGCTGCTCTGGGCGCGGGGATTGGCTCGGCCAGTTTGGTGCTTTGCTAATAAACTTCAGTATTTAACTGTCAGTATTTGCCCGAGACATTACTTTTAGTGTTTTGGAAGGGTGAAAGCAGCTACACGCGCAGGCAGGCAGGCAGGCACACACGCACAAACAAACACACACACACACACACACACACACACACACACACACACACACACACACACACACACACACACACACACACACACACACACACACACACACACACACACACACACAGATTTCCATTGAATTTTAGTATTTGTGTACTTTTGTTTATTATGCATTTCATACTTCATTATATTATTTATATTTCTTGTATTCTTATTTATTATGCCATTTTCCAGCTGTGCTCAACATTTCTTTCTCATTTCAGGTAAATGCGAAGACGTTATCCCGAGTTCTGAGACCACCTGAGTGATGGTAAGGAATAACGTAGCTTGACTCACTCGTGTTTCTGG
>NW_020870324.1:574582-589582 GCF_003789085.1 Penaeus vannamei
TCTCTCTCTCTCTCTCTCTCTCTCTCTCCTCTCTCCTCTCTCTCTCTCTCTCTCTCTCTCTCTCTCCCTCCCCTCTTCTCCCCCCCTCTCTCTCCCCCCCCTCTCTCTCTCCCTCCCTCCCCTCCCCCTCCCCCCTCCCTCTATCGATATATCTATATATCTCTCCCTTTCCAATATTTTTGTTTTTTTTTGCTTTCTTTTGCCGTCGCCTTACACTGTACAATTGCGTCACCCCGTTCCCTGCGCACGGGGACCTTAGTGTGACAGGGGGCGGCGCTTTCTTGTGACCCCCGCACACTCGACCTTTACCTCCACATACTGAGCTCTCCACGCCCCCATTACCCCACATTCTAGACGTTTCGCCGCCCGGGTATATCAGTGTCCAGCATCTACAAGCCCCTCCGTGCGAGGTGGTGCTGGGAGGTGTCGTTTAGCCACGCCCTCTCAGCACCCTCCTGCCTGTCATGTTACGCTCCTGAGTACGAGACGGGGAGGTCGCTGCCCATATTTGCAGACCACGTCATGAGGAGAGAGAGAGAGAGAGAGAGAGAGAGAGAGAGAGAGAGAGGAGAGAGGAGAGAGAGACAGAGGGAGAGAGAGAGAGAGGGAGGAGCAGGCACTACATTAACGGCGGGAATGACATATTTCAAGCTCTCGCGCTGCTCTCGGCGATGGCGTGGAGGATCGTTGGTTATTTATGCGCTTCTTGTCGTGAAAATGCTTGAGATGCAGCCCTCAAATTTGCGTCGTGATGTCTCTCTCTTTTTCCGTGCTGCATGGGAGTTTTTTTTGTTTGTTTTGGTCGGAAGTGGAGTGGCTTTTGTTACCTTTTGTTCTGACTTGTTTGTTGACGTGAAGAAATGATTTAATAGCGTAACTGTCAAACTTTGAAATGAGTAGAATAGATATAGATAAAGAATAAGGTATTGAAAATCGATGGGAACTTTTACACAGTTATTTTTATATCAAACACAAGCCATACGAAATTTCTCGGTGGTGGGAGGCCGCTGCTGGTGTTATCTCCTACTTGTATACCTGTGACTCTTTGCGGCCATAGGACGGGCATACCTTCTGTCCAGCTGCGTTGTGTACGACCTTGGTGGTGTAAGTAGTCATCTCTCTGTATCTCTCTCTCTCTCTCTCTCTCTCTCTCTCTCTCTCTCTCTCTCTCTCTCTCTCTCTCTCTCTCTCTCTCTCTCTCTCTCTCTTGTACACATGTACTCATACACGTACAAATACACGCACACACACACGAATTGAAATCCAAACAAAAAAATTATTTCATGACCTATTAAGTTATTCATTATTATCGATGGTGGCAGCATTATTTTGTGTATTTGTATTGTTCTAACTATATTGTGGCATTTATTTTTGCAACTATTTTGATTATATTGTTATAACAGTTATTAATATTGTTGATATTGTTAATGTAAAAGGTAATAATGTTATTATCATTATTATAATCATTGCTAGCAGCAGCAGCAGCATTGTTGTTACCGTTGTTACCGTTGTTATCTGTTATCTGTGATTATGAAATGGTTATGACTGATGATTGTCGTTGTTGTTAATACATTTGTTATTATTATTATTATCATCATTATTATTTTTTTTAGTATGGATATTTTTGTTATCTCTTATTTCCCTCTTTGTACTAGCAGTTGTTGTTATTGGCAGTTATGTATTCTGGTACCATTTGCGTTGTTTATTCATTTTGTTATCATTACTTTATTTGCTGTTACTGGTATCTGCCACAGAAGGAGAGTGTGAAAGTCAGGAATGTGGCATGTGGAATGTGGCCGCATTGCGCGCATGTTGGTCTTTTCAAGTAGAGTTTAGATGAATATTTTTTCTTCCCTACCCCGACGGCGATTTCTCAGATTTATCGTGCCCACTTTCATTAGTTGATATATGCAGGTTAGAGTGTTATTAGCATAGATAGGAAATGCGTTTTATTGTTGGTAATTTGGTATTATCTGGCGTATGTCATTTGTTATTTATAGTATTACGTGGTTTGCATTACCACTGAATGTCATACTTCATTATGATACCCGCTTGTTTTGCAGTCATCATTGCAATCGAAATTTTTTTATTGAATTATGGACGGTGGTTACATCAGTATTTCTATTATTAAAATTGTTACTGGATCTTAGAGTTACAGTCCCTTATCGCACTTTCAAATATTCAATTTTATTTTTTCAGTACCCCCTCCCCCCTCTTGGCACTCCATCAGCTGGGAAACACGTGGCAAAGTTATTGAATGAGGAGACGTCTTTTGTCCCTTTCTGTTGACGTCGCACGCTTCCACTGGCTCCTCAAACGCATTGTGTAATATTAGGGGAACGTTATGTGAAATTCTGCTTATTTCTTTTATCCAAACACCAGCTCATTTTTCTTCTTCTGTTAATTAATGAAATATACACGAGCCACGCCACAACAAGCGTGAAAATCCTGCATAGAAACGCTTTTAGTTTAGTCCGAAGGGATACTTGTTGCAACTGTATATTAGATTTCTTTCCGCGCAAACATTATTGTACCAGGGGAAACTAATATAAATTATTCATCCTGTCCGACTTTGTAACCTGTTACTCTCCTGGTGTACCGCTTTAGTAACAGGAAAAGCGAAACCTCAAGATCGTCCTCATGGCGAGCCACTTACGCGAAATGCATTCAAATCAGCGTCTTTTACGAGAATCGGGAAGAGGCGGATTGCCCGAGACGCCAGGAAGCAAGCCACCCGTCGAGCCGACCGCTGCTGTCATATTCGCAGAATGTCGGTGCCGTAAGGTTTATCGCGGCTCGTGCAAATCTTGGCCGCTCGTACGCCTTCGCACAAATAAAAAAAAACGCTGCCACACGGTTGATTCGGTGCAACACAGATACAGATTCGGACGAAAATGCATATATCATTTTATTTTATTTTTTTAACGATAATGACGAAACGTGTCATGGGTCAGTGATTCAGTAGAAGCTAATTGCATTCTGGCGGGGTTATGCATGTCAGATATTGTGAAGCATAATAAAATGAAGGAGAATCATCATCTTGTTTTGAGTTACTGCTCTTATTCTGCCGATAAGGAACATTTACCATTTCAGACATACATTTTGCGCATTTCGTAAACCACTCTTGAACCGACTCGAGATTTCAGTACGCCGTATTTATTAAAATTCCCTAAGAAATGAAAACATGATGACAGCACAAACTGCTTAGTATGTCGGAGCACACGGGCGCGGAAAGGCCAATGGTCAGTCTGGGCGGCGGATGGCGCATGCGGAATGAGTGCCGCCCCGGACCCTCCCGAAGCACCAGCAGGGCCATTAGGGGGGAGCACCACGAAGCACCTACTAATGGAGGATCGTTGCGACACCAATTACCATAATGCAGGGAGTCGTTATAATTACCGACCCCTTAGACATCGTACGCTGAAAGGTTCCCAGCTGTTTTGGCTCTTTAAACTAATGGCGTTTGGAAGCAGCTGTTTTGTCGCGAACGCCTCCGTGTGACTGTCTGGCTGGAAGTGCTCTGGCGTGTCTACAAGAAGGTGTTTTACTGGATTTTGCAGGAACGTCTCTGACAATATAGTGTGTGTAAAATGTATGTGAATAGGTGTTTGTCACAGCTTTTATTTATCTGTTTATTTTACTTATTTATAATTCTTCGTTTGTTTAGATTTTAATTTTGGATATTACATTATTATAATTCTGAATATGCGATATTATAATGGCTTTTGGATGACGGCATTATTACTATAAACGGATTTTCCCTGTGCAGAGGAAAATGAAATACGCCAATTGTGACGACCAAAAAGGGTAAACTGGTTGCGGTTCTTGCGTATGAAGTAATATGGTAGGATCATTAAATATGTTAAAGTAACTTGAAAATTGTTTGTAATCTATTTTAAGATTTATACCTCTCCTGCGTCTCCCTCTACTGTAGTTCAGAATTTTCATTGGTGTTGGGTGGAGAATATATATATATATATATATATATATATATATATATATATATATATATATATGTGTGTGTGTGTGTGTGTGTGTGTGTGTGTGTGTGTGTGTGTGTGTGTGTGTATGTGTGTATGTATGTATGTATATGAATACATATGTATATTATCCATCTTAATTTGGATAATGTTGAGTTTGTGTCACTTTTACATGATGGTATTTTCTTTTCATAATGATATCCATCGCTCTAATGGCCATTGCTGAATGTAAAGAAACCATAATTACAGTATTCAAATTACACTGGTTCTCCACGCATGATAAATGCAAACGGTGTTGTTTAATGTCAGCCCGTTATTACTGACCCGGGGTAACCATCCCTCCGTTAACAACTTTGCACAGACGTTCATTACTGTGTCAGCTGATTTTTTTTTTATGTCGAATTAATATAGAAAAATGTAACTGGTTTTGATTTCGATTATTTTTGACGTGGAGTCATTTGTTTTTTAGAGGTATGTTACTCGTTTGATTGGACCGAATATGCAAGGGTCTTCGTTCCTGCGGTTGACATTACTCTTTTGACAACTCATTATGCCGATATAACTAGATTTAGCAATGTTATCATTTGTGATATTGTGATAAGGAGTCAAGAATTTACAGCCTGGGAACCCCTTTCGGCTGCCACTACCCCCTCCCCTCTCCTACCCTGATAGTCCGCATCGCCCTGGCCATTTGCGCAACTTTATGAACGTTGCGGACCATGTTATGAATGTGTCTCTGCGAAAAATGCATTGTCCACTCTTTCAAGCAAGTTTATTTTGACAAAACATTTTTTTTTTCCGGTTCTAAAGCGATTGGCAGTCCGGTGTAGCTATATAAAGAGATTGTACGAGTCTGGGACAGTTTATGTGATGGTGGTTCGCTCAGTCCAGGTCCAGTCCTCCCAGGTCAACAAACCTGTCTCCTACTGGACCAGGATGCCCAGGCCAGATGGGGGGCGAGATCCGCTCAGCTGGTGGGAGTCGGGCACGCTGGTCCTAGCACTTGGGTTAAATTCTAGCTTTTTGGGGGGTATGGAAAGAGAACTTCGCTTCTCTTGACAGATTTGCGGGAGTAAATGTATATTGTTAATTAGTTTTTCTTTGAGAAATGCTAAAGAAAGGATAGCTTTTGGGGGGGTCGTAGTTCAGCCCCGGAATGGTATTTAAAAATCTTAGGTACTTTTAAGTAATCAGGAATTTTAGGGCAGAATGTAAGGAAAATTGATATAATCAACAGTATCCTTTTCGATTTTTGTAAACCATTCGATATTTCATTTTCTATTTTTTGCGATTGCGTTTTTTTTTTTTGTTTGTTTGTTTGTTTTGTAAACCTTTATATGAATTTGTTTCTTTTCCAAGCGATACTAATCTTATCCCAACCCCATATTTAAAGTTGTTCACGAAGAGAAAACGAAATATTTAATCTAATTGTTGAGGTGTGGTTAAGTATTCATATATTTTATATAAAAAGTCTCTTTTGGAAACCTGAATTTCTTTATGTGCAGTGCAAAAAAATGGCGAATTTAAAGCGCCCTTTGACTTGCTTTACCATTGAGGGACGCAAATATTATAGCCCAACCGATCAAGCAACTCCGCGGCCCCTCGTGTCTGGCAGAATGGACATCTAAAATGATAATATTCCTCTGCCGAATGTTTTCCTCGCTTAGCATGCCTGTTTGGTACGCTTTCGTGTCGATTATTATGTAAATCATTACTTTAGTAGAACCACAATCCTTGGGATGGCGACTCGTTATGGCGACAACGAGGAACGTGTCGCCGACAAGACACGAGCCAGAGGTCGGCACGTCGTCGGCGGTGTCGGCTTGGGATGACACTCACGCGCGTTTGTCGAGTTTGCACTTTGATCGGTGGCTGTTATCCCCGGCTGGTTGGAGGCCGCACGTAGGCGCACCCGCACGGCGTTTCTTCTCGACTTCCTGCTTGTTGTTTAGTACCTTGGGAATGGGCTCGGAGTTTTTTTTATAAGCGGTTTCTGTCTGTCTCTTTGTCTCTCTCTCTCTCTGTCTTTCTCTGTCTCTCTGTCTCTCTCTCTCTCTCTCTCTCTCTTCTCTCTCTCTCTCTCTCTCTCTCTCTCTCTCTCTCTTCTCTCTCTCTCTCTCTCTCTCTCTCTCTCTCTCTCTCTCTCTCTCTCTCTCTCTCTCTCTTCTCTCTCTCTCTCTCTCTCCTCTCTCTCTCTCTTCTCTCTCTCTCTCTCTTCCTTCCTCTCTCCTCTCTCTTCTCTCTCCTCTCTCTCTCTCTCTCTCTCTCTCCTCTCCTCTCTCCCCTCCCTCTCCTCTCCCTCTCTCTCCCTCTCTCTCTCTCTCTCTCTCTCTTCTCTCTCTCTCTCTCTCCTCCCTCCCTCCCTCCCTCTCCTCCCTCTCTCTCTCTCCCTTCTCTCTCTCCTCTCTCTTCTCTCTCTCTCCCTCTCTCTTCTCTCTTTCTCTCTTCTCTCTCTCCTCTCTCTCCCTCCTCCCTCCCTCCTTCCCCTCCCTCTCTTCTCTTCTCTTCTCTTCTCTTCTTCTCTCTCTTTCTCTCTCTCTCTCTTCTCTTCTCGCTCTTCTCTCTTCTCTTCTCTTCTCTTCTCTTCTCTTCTCTTCTCTCTTCTCTTTCTCTCTCTCTTCTCTCTCTCTCTCTCTCTCTCTCTCTCTCTCATTCTCTATTTCTCTCATTCTCCTATACTCCCCTCTCTCCCCTCTCCTTACCCTCTCCCTCTATCTTTTTTTTTCTTTCTTTTTCGTTCTTTCTCTTGCAGAAGTTGAGTACAATTTGCTTTTTACTGCAGTGCGATAGACTACGCTTTATATAATTTTCAGCGCTATGAAATAAGCACTGTTATGGATTTCCAATAACTGCGGGCATAAAGACTGTGACTTTTCTATGCCGAGGGTAACAACTTGTAGTATTTTATTATAATTGTTATTATCATTATTTTATCAGATCAATCATCATCGGTATCATCACTGTTATTAATTCTTATTCTTATTATTGTTGTGTTATTGTTATTATTATTATTATTATTATTATTATTATTTATTATTATTATTATTTATTTATTATTATTATTATTATTATTATTATTTTCTTACTTTCGTATGTGAATGGAAGATAAATGATAGTGATATAATGTAATTACAGATAGCAAGTTGGAGGCTGTCGAGGCAGATGAATACGTTGGTTTGGTTTTGCAGGCCGGTGTCGATGCAATTAATTAGTTGGGGGAGTCAGAAGAACACGCAATTGAGGCTATTCCACGCATTTTTACATCCTCCTCTAATCCAATTAAACCCTTGAAGTTTCCCGAAAAGATCGAACCTCGTTGACGCAAAAGCCCAAATGTACTTAAATAACCGAACGGAACGTCATTTATTGCTTCGATAGAAAAAAAAGAGAAAAAAGAAAATTGTCTTTTAAGTAGGGCTAGGGTTGTACGCTTGCATCCAGCCGGGAATAAAAACAGCCAAGGGCCATTAGGGTGGGCCCCCTAATTAAGACTGCATTCCTCAGCCTTATACAGTCGGCGTGGTATAATTTGATGTACATGACGAGGGGAGAATATATTTGTTATGTGGAGGTTAGATGCGCGTGTGTTCTGTCTGTGTGGTGAAGTGGCTTGTTGTTGAGGTGTAGATTAATTGAGGATTAAGAAAGGTCGAACTTTTCTCGTGATGTTTCTCGTAGAGTTAGCTGGTTTTCTTCTGCCTTCAAGTCGCAGCAGATCCTAGCGCCTTGTCACCTCTTATAAGGAAATTAGCACCTTGCCCCAATTTTGTAAAACCCCATAAGGGAATCGGCTCCTTCAGCGCCTGGCCCTGTTATGAAAAAAACCGGAGGGTAGTCAGCACCGTCAGCGCCTTGCCTCCTGTCACGTTGAACCGAAAAGAGGGTCAGCGCCTCGCCATCTTCTTTGTAAACCTTCAGCGCACGCCTCCTTCATCCCTCTCTGCAGCCTAATCCAGTCGTCATCCGCGAGGGCGCGACCGCCACCTCCCTGACCTCTCCCTTCTCCGGATCCGCGCCCCTCACTAGGCTCGACCCCTCGCTGCCTTCGCCTCCAGGGGGCATTTTCCTTCCCTCTCGCTGCATGTTCTCTTCGTCCGATTTGTCTTTTCATTTGATTCAATTGCCAGTGAGATTACTTTCTTTTTTTTTTTTTTTTTTTTTTTTTTTTTGCTTGTTTCGCAAATTAATTCGTCTTCAGGACTCCATTCTCCGGTGAAATATTTCTGCTCCTTGCTGTCTCAGGAATCAGAATGTTGGTTTTCGAACCTCCTCGGGCAAGATTTAGAACGCTCTGTGTTTATTTGCTTATGCAAATGTTTTTGCATTATAGACACAGAAGGGTTTGACGTGTTGCAATTAGATTTAATCTAATTATCAAGTTCGGTTTGCTCAACCTGTTGCTGTAATTGATAAAGACTGACAGAGGTCAGACTGAGCGAGTAAAGGTGACCAGTTTTTTTGAGGACCAACTTTTTTTTTACGGCTGTGGCTATTTTGGAATGAATCCGCAAGATGTTTACACTGGCTGGAAGCAGATCGTAATAATGGTCGGTCTAATATAATGACATGATCGTAAGGAATTTTTGATGACTAATACCCTGTGATTTTCCGAAATGAGATGGGCATTGACAACATACAAACAGGTGCAATTTAATCTGAAGGAAACAAATCACAATATGTTTGAAAAGAGAAACTGAATTTATAATATGATACGATGGTAAGCGACTGAAAGATTATCGGTATGTGACTCGCAGGTGACGGATTCCTTCATGCATACAGATTAGTCAGGCTCGGGGTATCGGAATGACAACGAGCGCTCAACGCGTAAAGTGAATACCTGTTTACAACGAGATAGACAGGCGGGGAAAACGAAGGCGATCTGACATCAGCGAATCCTGTGTTATGCGACGTCTCGGCCGACTTCTCTCGCCACCTGCCCACGCCGGTGTAGCTTTCGCCCACGTGACCTTTTCTTGCCCATGTTGATGTCACCTTCCCTGTCTTGACCCCGCTTTTACATATTGTTTATTGCTTTCACCTGCACTTACAACCATCTGTCCAGGTGAGTTCGAGATATTAGTTCACTTGGTATCTTTTGCTTTAGCGAGGCACATCCATGTTCGAAATAAAAAAAAACGAGACGGTGTATTTCAAAGATGGTAATGCCGTCGATCTCGCGTTTATTATGATTTTTTTTTTACTGAGGTTCACCACACTTTATCACCCACTCATTACCATCACCGACGTTTCTCCTCACTATCATCATCACTGATTGCTACGCAGCCTTCTCCGCCCAACTGCACCCATGCCGGCGCCATTGGATTTTAATTCAATTATACATTGTTTGCCGCACTGATGAGGCTTGATTATGAGCATGTGTTACCTCCGGCTTGGTGTGAGTCATAATTTTGCCTCAAGATGATAGGACCGTATACAGAGGTAGCATCATCTGCTGCGCGCTCGCAGACATCCTGATTTTACTTCATTGCATCTCTCGGTAACGTAGATGTGCTGATGGTGATGTTGCACCTGCCGTTTTTGGGTCGAGGGTTAACGACGTTCAGCGAACATGGGATCTACTCGGCGACCTTCCTGGGCACCGACCCGTGACATGCCCCCCCCCCCCCCCCCTCTCTCTCTCCCCTATCCCAGCGCTCTTCGTTTTGTAGCAGTGTCTCCTTATCTCCCTCCGTCTTGTGTGATAGCCTTTCTTAACCCACTGCCATCGGGGAATGACTTAATTCCCCCCCCCCTCCAGCTTCTTAATAGCGACCGTTTTAAGCAGCCGCAATATCCAATAGCCACATGCGTGTGGTCTTGCCATTCACCTGCTCAATTATTTTTCAGGTAACGCAGCTTCCTCCTAGGGGAACTGTCTAGGGGTGTCTGGTGGGGCGACTGCACTTGCCCCGCACGCACAGGGCAACGAAAAACAAGAGTTTGTGTGGACACCGATGTTCTGGCCGGAACATGGGCATTTGGGCGCTCCAGATTGGAATCTTGCCTTTCGGCCGGTCGGAGATATGGTGTACCCTCTCCTTCTTCTTCTTTAGATTTTGATGCTGTGTATGTTCTTCTGCAACTTGTATCTGTTTTAGGAATCGTTAGATCGTACTCACGTTAGGTTATAGATATTTATTTTTTCTAGTGCAGATATGGGGACCATATTATATACATATACATCTGCTGACTGTAGTTCCGATGCTTTGGTTTAATTTAAATGCATTTAAGAGAAATGTTTGAGTAGATTTTCTCTCTGGTTTGTATCTAACATTAAAGCTAGCTTTGTGAGGATCAAAAATGTGTTCAATTACCGCATAAGACGAGAGAAAATGAACACAAACAAAGCAAGGAAACTGACAAAATATAAAGAAAAAAAAAAGAAAGAAGAGGCAGCGCTATCACCAGATTTTTACCAAAATCCGTCACACTTTCAAGTCCACACACATAGTGCTGGATAGTCCCACTAGGGTGTGATTCCCCCTTTACTACCCTTCCTCTCCTCCATTTGCTGTCCTCTTCTCTCTTCTGTCCCCTGGTGCCCCTTTTCTGCCGACGTATGCCCCCTCTCTGTCCCCTGCTGTCTCGTGTCACCCTGTCCCACCTCTTCTCTGCTGACGTACACCCCCTCTCTGTTCCTGCTGTGCGAAGGTCTCTCCCTACAACCCACAGTGAGTATTGGTGCGCTTACGTCCCCCAAAGGTACACAACCCCTGGCTGTGTGACACGCTCTCACCCTGCGATTCAGACCCGAGATAGCACAAAGCAGAGAACATCGCCGTGGTTCTATTTGGGAAGGAAGGCAGATCAATATCGATGGTGAACCTAGGTCAAGGGTCAGGCATGGTGCGCATTTTACAAGCGTTAATGAAATGGGTTCGTCACGATGCGGATGCGCCGCTGTTCATCGAAAAGTGTGCTGGAACAACTTTGTTTGTGGTAAGAGGTGATAAAGATGGGCTAAAGATATATGGATGGGAAGGTAAACTGTTTTTTAAGTAGTTTTTATTCCGTGGATGCAGCAGGAATATTTAAATATGATGGCCGAGGTAAAGAGCAGTTGAATGTGTGTGAAGTATATGTTTCTTTTGTCTGTGGTAGGAATAAGGATTATTGATAGTTAGTTTTTGTCACATTCGTGTCGGTAGTAAATTTTGCATAAGATACGAAAATGTTGAAATTAATCGTGCAACGTAAGGGATACGTTCTTATGGGAGTCTCACAATTTTATTGGTGGTAGATTTTAAGTAAGATACGAAAACATTAAAGTTAATGGTGAGTTCTTCTTCGTAAGTAAAGGCTATCCGTATTTCGTAAGTACACAGTTGATTTCTTTTTGAAATCGAAAATAGTGGCTGGTTAATGTTATCTGATGGCAGTTATCTCAAGTGAACCAAATGACACACATCTCGAAAAGAAAAAAAAAAAGTGAGAGACGTTGATGGCCGATTAGTTGATCCGGGATAACCGTGGAACAGGTTTGACTAATCTCAGATAACAAAGAGGTTAATGGTCTAAGCTTGGAGAGGTAAGCTTGGAGAGAGCTGGGCGAGGGAGGCGAAGGAAAGCACGAAGAAGCGTGAGGTCGAGACAGTCTTCAGTTGAATGATTTACGGCGGTGTGTGCGAGTGTCTGTTAGATTATACGGCCGTGGAGATTCCGCTGACACCGCGTAGATATATAGACGGTAATTATACCCGTTTCCCTCGTGGCTCTGTGTTTTGTGTGGAACCGTGTTTTGCCGTCGGGTAGTTTCACCGCGTCTCGAAAACACCTGCTTGTCTGGAGTGTCCCCGAACGCTCCTCGCTTGAATGGTAAGTTTAAACACCAAACGTCAACATTTTATTGGAAGTGTGAGACGGGAAATCGCCGGTTGGGGGGGGGGGAGACGTCGCCGCAGATTATGATTTGTCTGAATTTATGACGCTTTAATGACGAGTGGATGAGGGTGGGTCGGAGTGTGGCGCGATGCAGCCCTCCACTTTCGTGTTGTTTTATTCAAGATGAGGCAAATGCATGGCTATAGTGTTTTAGCACCGGGGCATGTTTGTTGTAATTCACATTTTATTTTACTTGTTTTTTATTTGTTGATGGAGTTTTTTTTTTTTTTTTTAGTAATATGTAATTCCGGCGGAGACCGGATTTGTTTGGATCTCTCTCTCTCTCTCTCTCTCTCTCTCTCTCTCTCTCTCTCTCTCTCTCTCTCTCTCTCTCTCTCTCTCTCTCTCTCTCTCTCTCTCTCTCTCTCTCCCTCTCTCTCCCTCTCTCTCCTCTCTCCTCCCTCCCTCCCTCCCTCCCTCTCCCTCCTCCCTCCCTCCCCCCTCCCTCCCCCCTCCCTCTTTCTCTCCTTCTTACTCTCTCTTCTCTCTTTCCCTCTTACTCCTCTCTCTCTCTCCTCTTATTCCTCTCTTTCTCTCTCCCTCTTACTCTCACTCTCACTTCCTCTCCATCTCGCTCTCCCTTCCTCTTCCTCTCGCTCTCCCTTCCTCTTCCTCTCGCTCTCACTTCCCCTTCCTCTTGCTCTCCCTTCCTCTCCCTCTCGCTCTCCCTTTCATTCTCCCTCTACCTCTCGCTCTCCCTTTCATTCTCCCTCTCCTCTCTCTCTCTCTCTCAACGAGTGCATTATCAGCCAGGGCATGACTAATCAGCTGATTTTGCAAGTGAAAGGGTGAATATACGGGCGTACAGATGAGAAAGGAGAAAATAATGGCAAGACATCACCATTCTCTGTGAGTCGGAGTGATGAATGACCTGGCCGATGCATGCATAATAATTGGATCCCGCGAGCGCCCTTCTTGCCGGCCATAATTATGTCGGACACCATGTGTCACTATGGCAGAAATGGTGTGGAATGGTGTTTTATAATGCCACTTGGCGTCCTCTTGCTTCGGGACTGGAGAGGTTATGGTGTCAGTGTGGATTATTTCTTAGTAAACAAATGCTCATGACTTATCGTTTGGGTTTGGGTCGCGATCGATTTGTTTTAAATGAGAGACGTAAAAATGCATTTCATTTCGCCGATGTGGGCTCAGTTGTGTACAGATAGCCCGTGACCCAGATGTAGGTCAGCCTCCGAGAGCGGCAACTCGTCTAGCGACTTGTGATAAAACTAAACGAGACAACAGGACGTGAGAAATCTCCGACTGGTCAACGATTTGTCTACATTGAGGTTTTGTCCGACATTTCGGGTGGCAAGCAACTTTTTGTGTTGACGTGTCGCAGAAACGAAAGTGCTGCGGCCCCTTCTTAGTGGGGCGTAAATTCTGTTGAAGTCTGATTGAAGGACATCTGAGAAAGGAAATTATTCGTTTTCATCAGCTGTGCAAGGGTTTGATCAGGAAATAGCTGCAATGATAATGATTAGTAATAGAAAAGACGTGTGTATATATATATATATATATATATATATATATATATATATATATATATATATATATATATAATATATATATACATGTCCTTACAAGTAGTCTTATATATATATACGTTAAGTACATAGACGTAAACTTAATATCATAATAATACCCTACGTTAGAACTCGAGCCGGTTCTTGACATCGGAGAAAATCCTTTCCATCCCTCGCGAGTCCTGGTTTATGGCTATCACTGTTAAGCGATGCAGACAAGGAGTACGACCAGCAGACAAATAAGCAGTAAATTGGGGGTGTTGTTTCTGCGGTCTGGAACAAAGATGGATGATGAAGGCCCATCTTCGAATGCACTTCCTGCCCCCAAGCTTGAACTCGTCTGCAGATCGGTTTCTTCGCTCGTCGATGTTCTCGTGCAACCGAGATAGGCATGATGAGTGTAGTATTGCGTTCTCCGGGGCATGGGGGGGCGTTTTAAAATTATTTTTTTGCGGTGGGGGGGGGGCTCTGTTGTGTAGGGCTGGGATCCTTTTTTTTTTTTTTTTCTTCATTTGTTGAAGTGATTGGGAGTGATTTTGGGGTATATGTTGCGGTATTTCTTCTATATGTTGCGTGTTGTATTTCTCTCTCTCTCTAATGAATCCTCTCTCCTCTCTCTCTCCTCTCTCTCTCTCTCTCTCTCTCTCTCCTCTCCTCTTCTCTCTTCTCTCTCTCTCCTCTCTCTCTCTCTCCTCTCTCTCTCTTCTCTCCTTCTCTCTTCCTCCCCTCCCCTCTCCCTCTCTCTCCTTCCCCCTCCCTCCCTCCTCTCCCCCTCTCTCACCCTCTTCTCTCTCTCAGTCTTTTCCTCCGTCTCTCTTCTTTTTCTCACTTCCCTTCTCTCACTCACACAATCACTCCCCCACTCCGGCGCACATACACTATGCATCTACGGGCCGACATGTATATCCATGTTGAGGGCACTTTGTTGTGCCGGCGCGTGTAATCCAACTGACCGAGGGGCCGGTGATGGAGCATTGTCTTGCGCGTGATGAAGCGGCGCCTCCATTTACGTTGGCGTCGTCGTATAATGGCCATGAATGTCAGGGAAGGAGAGACCGCGGAAGGGCTATTGTTTGTGTGGCCGGCGCTCGGTTTGGCGTTGAGGGGGACGCCCGCATTGGCTATGGTTGGCTGCGGAGAGTCGTATATTGTGTATGCATTGTGTGTGGGGTGGGGAGTGAGTGAGTGTGTGTGTGCTTGCGTGCGTGCTTGTGTGTGTCTGTGTGCGTGTGCGTGCGTGCGTGCGTGCGTGCTCGTGCGTGCGTGTGAGATATATGTATATGATATCTATATATGTATATATCTATATATATATATTATGATATAAATTTGATATATGATCTATCTATCTATCTATCTATCTATCTATCTATCTATCTATCTATCTATCTATCTATCTATCTATTATCTATCTATCTATCTATCTATCTATCTATCTATCTATCTATCTATCTATCTATCTATCTATCTATCTATCTATCTATCTATCTATCTATCTATCTATCTATATATATATATATATATATATATATATATATATATATATACACACACACATAATATATATAGATGTAATATAAATATTTATGATGAGTATGTTATATATATATATA
>NW_020870324.1:594582-602082 GCF_003789085.1 Penaeus vannamei
TGTCGTGTAGGCAAGAATCGGTAATTCTTTTTCCACTAAGAATTATATCTTTCTGAGGAGGACTAGACACCATGGCGAAACTGCATACTTCAGAAGAAATGGTACCTCCAAAAAGGAATAACTGAAGGATTCATCTTCATTCATTTATCTTATTTTCTTACTCTCTTGGTCATTAGAAAGTGCTGTTTTTTTAAACAGGAATGCAACTCACCGAATTAGAATAATTCACTTCATATATCATTCACTTCATACACTAATCAATTTAATTATAGATTACCGAAATTGGAATAATTCATTTTATGCATTATTCATTCAATACAACAATCATCAAACCTGATAGGATATTACCGAAATTAGAATAATTAATTTCATACATTATTCATTTAATACAACAATCACCAAATTTTACAGTACATTACCGAAATTAGAATCATGCCTTTAATACATTATTCATTTGGTACAATACTAATCAAAGTTATTGACGAATGCATTAAGCCTGTGGCCTTTAGATTAAAGAGAGTGAGCCGCGGGTCTCGGGAGTTTCCTCGCTAGTTTGCGACTTGCCAAGAGGAATCAGCCTCAGAATCTGGGATGGTCGACTTGATTCATGATGAACTGATTTTTTAATATAAAGGTGGAATAAACTCGTGCCGATCTGTTATTTATATCCGTTGTCCATTTATAACTTGGAACAAACTGCGGCTAATTCTTGTATTTCGGATTTTTTTTAAATTGAAATTCTCCTCTTATGATCGTGGTCTCTTTTTTTCTGATCCTGGTCTCTTTCTCCAGAATCCCACCATGGTGATTCGACCATGCTATCGCCTGTAAAACAACGCGTTTACGTGTGAATATTTTCAGATACAAACAGTGAGGTTGCGAGGAGGACTGTATATGAGTTTTATTTTCTGTGTGCGCACGCTCACACACACACACACACACACACACACACACACACACACACACACACACACACACACACACACACACACACACACACACACACACACACACACACACACACACACACACACACACACACACACACACACACACACACACACACACACACACACACACACACACACACACACACTATATCTATTTCTTTCACTCCTTTTTCTTGCCGTCAGAGTTCTCTCCCCCTTTTCCAATTTTAATGGTTTTGCTTCTCTCTCTCTCTCTCTCTCCCTTTCCCCTCTCTCTTTCTTTCTCTTTATCTCCCTCCCTCTCTCTCCCTTACCCCCCTCCCTTCCCTTCCCATCTTATTTTCCACACTTTCCTCACACTCTCTGTTCTCTCCCCGTTGTCCTTTCCTTACCTGCGGATGCATATTATTCGCCTCCCGTCGTCTGCCCATGGACTGTAGTCGAGGTCATCCTGTCACAGAGGTCAGCGGGGTCATCATGCCCAGAAGTCATCTCCACCTGAGGGATCACTTCTCTGACCTGTGCGTCACTCGACCCTTCTCATCCTTGCCGGGGCGACCAACCTCTCTTCAGATCACTATCACGCAGGTGTGGTTGTGTATGTGTTCCTCCACTTGTGATGGTGATAGGGCCTCTACACACGCGGTTCTAGATACATTTACTAGGGGTGTTTACCTCTCCAAGAGCAGTTTTGGGGGGTTTG
Source organism: Penaeus vannamei (assembly GCF_003789085.1). Lineage (NCBI taxonomy): Eukaryota > Metazoa > Arthropoda > Malacostraca > Decapoda > Penaeidae > Penaeus > Penaeus vannamei. The sequence continues at coordinate 596,215 of NW_020870324.1, forward strand.
TTCCAAGATGTTTACTGTTTGTTCTTCGTCTTCATCGAGGCGGATCAGTGACTCAAGGGAATGTGAGTCATACTCGCTGAAGGGAAGGGTAGCTATTACAGGCTTGTCGTGGTACCAGTTTGAGGTGACAGATGGCAAGGAGTTTGAGGGGGGGAGGGGATGTCACGGCTGATGATGACCTTCTGACACTTGACATGTAAAGGTGAAAGGTGTTGTTGGTGATCGTTGGCTGTAAACACAATCGGCACGCAGGAGTGAAAGTCTAGACAAGAGAGTGTTTGTTTTTCGAAAGGAATCGGTCTATCTAAGCTGTTTTTTATGTTCTTATTTTTTTGCATAACTTCGCAGAGGACATCATGAAAGATAGGCCTTATTTTTTCTGGTTTACATCGGCATCCACTTGGTGATTAAGCTCCCCGGGCAGTAATATAAGAAATGTTCACTTTCATCCGTTCAACCACGGGAAGGAATGCGTTTAGATGTGTGCCTTTAAAAGCGAGATAGCCATATAGTCCACGCCGAGACAAATTTATCAAACTGAAATCCCAAACTACCGTAAATAAAATCTCGTTTGATGAATTAGCACTTGATTCTTGATGTAATCCCTTACATGCTCTAGATGTCAGAAAAGTTTTCCTTGGCGGGACATAAATACAAACTTGTATAGTTTTTAGGACTGACCAGTACAGACGCCACAAGCCGCAACGTGTATTTTTCTCTCTCTCCCTAAACCGCATGTCTCATACATATTCAGCTTCCGAGTTTTTGTTAAAATGTATCTCCGTTCAGTAATTTCGATCTGGTTAATATTAATGCGTGTCTTTTACAAGTTTACCTGTAACAGAGAGAGGGAGTTTAGTTTGTATTCCAAAGGTACGTTACGGCTGACAGATGAACATGAACACGGTGAAGAAGATGGAACTCGCTGGAAATGAGGTTAGGGGTATACTCCCGTAGGACCATATACCCTAAGGGGAGATTTTTGAAGATTTGTTGTTGTTTTCTGTTGGTTTAATCTTTGTATTGTTATTGTATTTTTATATAGTTCATACAGTTCTTGGTTTACAGTTATATGTTACTTTGTCTTAGTAATTGTGATTTTCATCGTTAGTTTGCAATGGTTATAGTGAAGAAGGTGATGGTTATGATTAATAGTTATGCTAGTACAGTAGTAGCTTTTGTAGTAGTAATGGTATAAGAAGAATGATATTGATGATAGCTTTATCATTGCTAAAAATGATTATCGTCATTATTAGAAAATGCAGTATCGTTTTTATCGCTATTCTTTTAACATTATTATCATTACTTAGAAAATGAAGTCATATAACACCTAATCAAGTCGTCAACAATATTATCTTGAAGGGCAATGTGCTGTAATATGCATCAAGGAAATAAATCATCGAAGTTGGCAGTAAGTGCAGAGTTATAATAAATTAACGCAATCTGATGGATGCCGACGTGACTTATTCATGTAAGATGTTGCACCTCGTTCGTGTTGAACAAGTTGTTGTCCGAATGTTCAAAGGGATATAAATCATCATCAAACCCTTCCATTCACGCTATCAGAGAGAATTATCACAACTACACTTAAGAGGTCAGCGGCGGGATAACACGGCACACGCCCTGAGTTATGGACGATTTTTTTGGTGGATTTTGACGTTTGGAGAATAATTTTGAGCACGTTGTTTGGGTGGGGAGTGTGGTGGTGGTGAGGTCATTGTGCAGGTGTAAAATGCTCCTTGCCTCGAGAACTTTCGACGCCGACACCGATGGCGTTTGTGTCCGGAAAATGCCTCTATGCTTTATTTACTATTTATTTGTTTAATTGTGTATGTTTTTTCAAATTCTTTTTTATTATTTCCATTTAATCTGAGAGAGTTCGTCGATGCTAAAGTTCAGCCATAATTGCATATGCTAGCAGATCCTGTTTACAAATAGAAAAGTAAAATGTTCTCGTCATTGGTAAATTATATGTATAAGATACATTTACGATAGTGACAACAAGAGAATAACTAAATTACAAAGGTGGGTTCTCCCCGAGTCGTATCTGGCATCGCCTTGACAGTATCCCGAGGCGGCCGTATCATCTTCAGAGAGGAGCTCACACGCTGACAGGCCTCTTGAGGAGAACTGACGTTGGCATATGCTCTGTTGCTTTGTATGCTGCTCTCGCGATATGAATAGTACTGTGGTTGTGGTTGGATCAGCTCTAGGATTTCTTTCCTAGGATCGGGTCAAGGATTTCGGATAATGCGTCAGACAAGTGAGGAGATTATGTCGTCTTGGGACCGTATTTTTACCTGTTAAGGGTTAGGGGGGGGGGTAATGTCGTATTCCTGAGCATAGCGATTCTCACCTTGGAGCCCGCAGGATACTTTCAATAGGGGATCAAGGAGCTATATGAAAATTAGGAGTCCTAAGTGGATTGAATTAGATCCTCCCCCCTCCCAGCGTGTCTGTTCTAATCCTTTCACATATATAATTAGCACCATTCCATACTGTAATCCTTCCATATAAGTATTGGTAGTGTTAATACTGCCTTAAAAGTGCCACGTTCGTGTAATAATCCTCTCAAAGCATAAGAATGTCTTGTCCCAGCATTAAAGAGTGGGAAAAAAAGAAGAGAATAAGATGCAGCAGCAGAAAAAAATCTGAAAAAGAATCCTCTTTGCCGTACTGACAAGAGCTACTGGAAGAATGTCTTGACAATCACTGCCATGACTTGCATCGCGCAACATGGTGTGATTTACCAAACATAATAGAAATGCCCAAAACTCCCTTGTCCCGTTTATGGAACCCTTGGCTTACTAGCTTCTGGAATAAAGCCTCGATGAATGTTTTGATAATGTACTGCACAACAGCTGACGTCGACAGCGGGATAGAAAGAAGCTTTAGGTAAACATGTTTGTAGCGAGTACTGGCCCGACGAGTTGTACTACTCGCACGGCACTCGGTGTCCGTAAAAAATCGTATGCTCTCGAGAACGAGTTTCGGAACAAATTACACGTCATGTTTTCTTCTTAAATATGATTGATGGAGGGCGAGGGATTCTGCCGGGGATTCTTCTAAGTAAACTACAAATCACACTGACACACACAAACACACACACACTCTCTCTCTCCTTCATCTCTCTGTCTCCCCCTCCCTCCATCCCTCCGTCCCTCCCTATTTCCCTCCCACCCTCCTTTTACTCCTTTCTCTCTCTCTCTCTCTATCTATCTATCTATCTGTCTATCTATCTATCTATCTATCTATCTCCCTCTCTCCCTCCCTAACTCCCTCTCTATCCATCTCATCTCCTCTCTTCTATCTATCTCCTATTTCTCCTCTCTCACGTACCCTCTCTTCTTAGTCTTCTTGTATTTCTCCTCTATCTATCTCTTACTGTCTCTTCCTCTCATATACATACTCTTTTACACACAATTATCCGCAGCTACTTTTTGTGGACGAGTCCGCCCGCCTCATAACCCTCGACTCCCAAAAGGCAAAATACTAGACACACCGCCAAGAAAAATATACACATCTCGCTGTGATTCGGCTGTTCGTCATTCACGCTGACGGTAATGGAAACGGGATGCGATTATGCATTCAAGCACTTCCTTAATCATGGCGGAACGCATTTCGTGTCAGGTGAGTGTCGGGCGGGGGAAGGGGATAGGGGGAAGGAGGGCGTCGTTGGGTGTGGGAGTGGTAGGGCAAGGGGAAGGAGGCGTGGTAGGGTGTGGCCAGGCGAAGGATGGGTGGGTGTAGGTAGGTGTTGGTAGGGGATGGGGCAGGGTGTGGGCGGGGCGGGGAGGGAGTGGAGTGGAGTGAGAGGTGGAAGGGGAGACGAGGGGACAAGAGGAGAGGAAGGTCTGGTGGACTCGCGCGACCGTCGAGGATCCCGCCGCCTGTATGGTAGGAATGTGTGGAGGGAATGTTTAGATCGTTATCAGCATTCCCTGCGCGGCGGACTTTAATGATGGGGTCGGGCGGGACTTGGCTGTCTATTTTTTCATCTTTCGCCCCGCTATCTGTCACGGTTGTTGCTGTTTGTATCGAGAGGAGGTGGGGCGTGGACAGGAGGAGGATGTGCTTGGGATATCGTGTTAAGTATTCAGTTGTGCATAACTAGGTATACTTCGGAGTGTTTCTCTTTCACTCTTTATCTTCTCTCTCTCTCTCTCTCTCTCTCTCTCTCTCTCTCTCTCTCTCTCTCTCTCTCTCTCTCTCTCTCTCTCTCTCTCTCTCTCTCTCTCTCTCTTCTCTCTCTCTCTCCTCCTCTCCCTCCCTCCCTCCCTCCCTCTCTCTCTTTTATATTATATATATATATATATATATATATATATATATATATATATTATCTCTCTCTCTCTCTCTCTCTCTCTCTCTCTCTCTCTCTCTCTCTCTCTCTCTCTCTCTCTCTCTCTCTCTCTCTCTCTCTCTCTCTCTCTCTCTCTTCTCTCTTCTCTCTTCTCTTTATCTCTCTCCCCTTTATCTTTATCTCACTCTCTCTCTCTGTTATATATGTATATACATATATATATATATATATATATATATATATATATATATATATATATATACATATATATATATACACACACACACACACATATATTATATTATATATATATATATATATATATAATATATATATATATAAGCAGAGAGAGAGAGAGAGAGAGAGAGATAAAGATAAAGGGGAGAGAGATAAAGAGAAAGAAAAGGAGAAGATATATATAATTATATATTATATATATTTATTATATTATATTATATATATGTGTATGTACACACACACACACACACACACACACACACACACACACACACACACACACACACACACACACACACACACACACACACACACACACACACACACACACACACACACACGCACACACGCACACACACACGCACACACGCACACACATATTTAATGTGTGTGTATACATATATATGTATATTTGGTTACACGTTTATATGTATGTAGGCACATGTATATATACATATATACATGCATATATATGTACAAATGGTTAAATGTATATGCGTGTGCATGTTGATAGAGAGACAGACAGACAGAGAGAGAGAGGGAGGGAGGGAGGGAGGGTGGCGTCTATTATATCCTAAAATCTTTATTTTCCCTTAGTGGCCATCATTTATGTTTAACTTGGGTTGATTATATATATCGCACAGCCCGTGAAGAGATACGTTCACCTTTGTTATTTAAGCTAAGTAAGGAGAGCTTTGTCTTACATAATTTGATTAGGCACTAAGACACTGTAAGCGTTCAGAGAAACCACCCTTTAAAGAAATGTTGCAGATAAATTTAAAGTAAACATACATTTGGCGAAGCACTGATTGCTCATACTGCTTGCAGTTACGAGTATTGTTGAAGAGAATAAATGACACTGTGATGTTGCTTATAGATGTGTGAAATTCCCCAACGCATATGGAGAGTTAACATCTTCCTTTTGCTCAACTAATGGCATGGTCATCCTTTCTTTAGACATCACGGATGGGTGAGAAGTCATCAGATGACAACTCTATAGGCTTCATAAGGGGATTAATTAGGCTAGGGTCTATGTGAGGAATAATAATGAGATGCTCAGTGGATTAACCCTAAGGTGATGACGCTGCACGCTCCTTGTTTGCCGTAATGAGAGTCATGTCATCTGTTGTTCATGTCGCGTTTTACTATACATTTCCAGGATGGGAGAAACTAATAAATATGTTTTCTTTTTCAGGTATGTTAACCGCGGGAGATGTAGCAGCATTTAAGCACAGTAAGTAGGAAGGTGATTGCCAGTGGGGGAGAATGGGGTTGTAAACAGAGGGCTTAGGCATGGGGTTGGGGCTGGAAGGGGTTGGAGGGTCAGC
>NW_020870324.1:607082-622082 GCF_003789085.1 Penaeus vannamei
AATAAAATCATTTTATCATATGACGGTTGTATTTCGGTGCTACTCAGAGCCTTTCCTTCCAGAATATTAGCTTTGTAATTGCTGTCCAGAGCTTGGAATTAAGTGGCTTTCATGTTTTAATGCATGTGCTACCTGCCAGAGCTAAGAATTGGGTTACTGCCTATTAAAAGCAATTGTAATAATTACCATGGGTAAGAAAATGACCGCAATTAATTATGATAGTGACCCCCGCATTTGCGAATGATTTGTTCTGCAGGAGAAACAGATTAGACTAGATTAGCGCTGTGATTAGATCGTGACAAGGAGAGCGGCGTGGCGATCGGGCTCTCCCTCGTGACGCAGGCTCGCTCTCTCCCCTGTCCGCTTGGGTGACGGGTTGCGTGCGCCGTCGCCAGCCTCTGCCCAAGCAAGGTCTATATAAGTACTTATCTAGACCTTGTGCCCAAGACGCATTGAAGGTTCCCCGGCCCGCCACGCTCGCCGCGCTCCAGATCCTGAGCCTGGTGTTGCCCAAGAGGCGGAGGGAAGCCGGGAAATGTTTGCTTGCTGGACGGGTGGGATTTTCTCGAGAAAGAGCCTGCATGGCTTTGTTATCATTTACTTTTGTTATTGTATTATTATTATTATGTTATTTTATTATTGTTATCATTATTATTATTATTATTGTTATCATTATTATTATTATTGTTATCATTATTATTATTATTGTTATCATTATTATTATTATTGTTATCATTATTATTATTATTGTTATCATTTATTTATTATTGTTATTATTATTATTATTATTATTTATTATTATTATTATATTATTATTATTATTATTATTGCTATTGTTTTTGTTATTTAATATTATTATTGATAGTATTGTTATTGTTTTCTTTTTCTTTTTCTTATTATAAATTTTATTTTTGTTATTAATGTTATTGTTAATATTATTGTTACTATTTTTTGAATTATAGTTTTTATTGTTGTTATTATTTATTATTATTATTATTATTATATTATTATTATTATTGTTGTTGTTATTGTTATTATTATTATTATTATTTAATGTTAATATTACGGCTGTTTTTGCATCCGGTGTGCTAATGCGAATATCATTGACATTTATTTTCTTCACTTGAACAACTGGGAAGAGAATGAAAGGGAATCCCCATCAGTGACCAGCGTTTTACCGGTTTGTTGGGATATTGCGTTATCGCGATGCAGACCATGATTTATGCTTGGACGAATTTAGCCTTCTCTTCCCACATTACCTTGCAATGCAGTTAGGAAAAGAATACATATTTAGAGATGTACGTATGTATTTCTCTTTTATTATTGTTTATGGTAATTAACATTTTACGAACCAGAGGAATAGCCTTTAGAAGCACTAGAAAAAGCAGCAGCAGGTACGAAAGGAGGAGATGAATGCCTCTCCCGAAATATCCTTTGTGTATCTTATATGCAGGATATCGGATAAGAGGTTAAAGTGCGCCTCCCTCGAGAATGTTCTCCTCATAATTTACGGCTGGGAGGATCAAGGTTGTGCTCGGGGAGGGGTGGGGTGGGGAGACTTCCGTAAACACTGTGATGGCGGTTGGAAGATCAGCCTTCGTGTGTGAGATGTTTAGTGGTCACTGCAGGCCACTACCCTGGTAGGTAAACAGCGCGGGGATTAGTTGGGTAGTTAATGAAATATTTCTTTACTACCACACGGAAGCGTGGTTATCAATATCAGTCTGTTGTTTACTAAATACTAGGAAAACTTTTTTCAAATTAGGATTTTTGTTTTGTTGTTGTTTATTTTTTATCAAATATCAATGCTGACTGCTGCTGCTCTATATAGCTGCTTTAATACCCTGCCTCTGCTGCTGAGCTTATAGTGCTTCACTCCTCCTCGCTTTCTCCTTCCCTACTCTCCCTACTCCTTCATAAGCTCCTCCTCGCTCTCCTCTAACTCCTCCTCCTCTTACTAGCTCCTCTCCTCCTCCTCCATCCGCCCTCCTCGTTTATTGGTTGGTGCATGCATCCGGGTATGCCTCTACGCTATCGGTTAACAGCGTGTATTCGACTAACTAAAGGTTTTCTCTTGCAGGGGTTTTTGTTCCTAACATTGTTCCGCTCCTTCTCCTCATTCTTTCATCTTTAACCTTCGTCCCCCTCCTCCTTATTCCCTCCTACCTAACTATAAAATTGCCATCATCATCATCAATCATCACGAACTACTAGACTGCTCTCTAAGTCTCTTCCGCTGATCCCCTGTTGAAAAATAACTGTTGAATCTATTCTGGAACACCAAACTCAAAGTCAGTGTTGGACCTCCTATTCACCCCCTTTCGTGAGACCCTCGAGTCTGTCTGATAAAAAGATTCCTCCAATCTCCTCTAAATAGACTGTCAAAATTGCGATATACTTTCCCCATCGTCCTCGGCCCGACATTCAAGACCGAGCATAACCTGAGATTAAATCACTGAACCATTCATTCCACATTTTACTCATTGCAAGATTCATCTAACTAATGTGGACCTGGTAAGGCTGGGCAACAGACACCTCATAGAGTGACGTCCACGAAATCCTTAATTACTCGTCACAACTAATTTGATTTCATTTCACAGCTGTTTTCTTCCTCCCCGCGCTCCTGCTCTCCCCCTCCCCCACCACCTCCAGTCATGCCCCCGCTTCTTATCTAAGGAAGCTTCTGGCGAAAGTGTTCGACAGAAAAATCTCAACTAATATTGGAGTGTATGCCAATTCATCCCTTTCGAGGACCTTGTACCTGCCTCGTTGCTCGACGTCCGATTGCAGGTCGAGTGCAGCCAGCGTTAAAAGATAGGAAACCGGCGCAAGAAAATGGATAACAGTCACGTCGGGTAACAGCGCTTCGGTAACAGTCTCTAATAGGCAGCTGATTCGCGTGAGATTGGTGTAATTGTGGCCGCGTCAGTCATGATCAAAGCATAGCGGGCATTAGGGTGCATTTATGCAGTCCACCCGTGTTGCTGTGGAGGGATTGCTAATCTCCCACTGCAACAGAGGGGCCGCGATGCATCCAGGGCCTCATCAAATTTCAGAAAGAATCGCTACGGAAAGAGAGATGAAAAATGCGAATTCATATCATTGTCTAAATATTCGACTTAGGGGGAAAATGGCGAATATTGTGGGATTATGGTCCTTTCCGCAAGGTCCTCCTTTTTATGGCGAATAATAGTGGGGCATTGGGTGCAAATTATTCGGAGAAGTGAAAGCAAGAACAATCCCCTGCATTAGACAACGATTCCGAGATGATAAATTAAATAGTCGGTCTGGGGCTTCCCAAATCAACACGCTATTATTATCGTGGCTTTTGGGCAGCGAAACTGGAGCTGACCAGGGATCTGCGCTCCCGAGTCCATTATCAACATTAACCCTTCTTTCTCTCATTCTCAATCAGCGTCGCATCATCGCATCATCAGCCTCGGACGCTCTCCTCGTCGCCGTCGCCTCCTCTCTCCTCTCTATCTATATCTCCAGTCGACTCTCTCTCGCATCTCATCGACTCCTCTCTGATCTCAGTTCTGCGCCGTCGTCGTCTGCTCTCTCTTTCTCTTTCTCTCTTTCCTTCCCTCAAGAACCTCGCCTCCCTCACACCAGTATCCCCCCCTCCCCTCCACTCTCCTTCTCCTATCCTCCCTTCCCCCTCGCCTTCCTCCCTTTTCCTCCTCGCTCTCACCCCGCCCCCCAGCTCTCTCTCTCTCCTCGTTCTTCTTCTTTCTTTTCTCATCTTCTTCTTCTCTTCTTCTCTTCTCTTCTTCTTCCTCTCTCTCTCTCTCTCTCTCTCTCCTCTACTACTCCCTCCACCTCCCTATCACTCACCGCCTCGACCCCCCTCCTCTCCCTGCACCTCGCCTCCCTCCCTCCTCTCTTTCTCTTCCCTCGTTTCTCCTCTTTCCTCCCTCCCCTCGTCTTACCTCTTACCTCTTCCTCTTGCCCCCCACCCTCTCTTCTCTCTCTCATCGTCTCCACTCCGAATACAGAAAGTCTAAGTGTCGTATTCGTCTCGTCGATCGTCTCTCCTCGCACATCTCTGTGTCTCTCTTCTCGTCAGATCTCATCATCCTCTTCAGATCGTCCTCTCTCTCTCCTCTCGCTCATCCTCCCAATACTCTCTCTCTCTCTTCATCTCAACCACTCTTCCGTCTCTTCTCCCCCCAAAAAACCTACCGACGGCGCCGACTGGACCCTCTTCATCTCTCTCTCTCAAGCAAGTGTTCTCCTCTCTTCACTCTCTCATCCAAGACCTCCTCTCTCTCCTCCCCACTCTCATCTCTCGCTCTCTCACACTCAATACTCATTCTCTCTCTCTATCTCGTCCCACTCTCTCTTCCTCTCTCTCCCCACTGCTATCTCTCTCTCTTCTCTCTCTCCTCTCTAATCCCTCTCCCTCTCTCTCTCTCTCTCCGTCTCTCTCTCTCTCTCTCTCTCATCTCTCTCTCTCTTCTCTCTCTCTCTCTCTCTCTCATCTCTCCTCTCTCTCTCTCTCCTCTCTCCTCCTCTTTTTCTCTTTCCTCTCTCTTCAATCTTTTTCCCCTCTCTTCCCCTCTCCTCTGGATTCCCTCTCTTCCTCTCTCTTCTCGTTTCCTCCCTCTCTCACTTTCCCACCCCTTATCAATTCGTACCTCCCCTCCTCTCATTTTCTGTCCCTCTACTTCCCTCTCTCCCTATCTCTACCCGCCGCACCATAGAGGGCTGACTGTGTGTGTGTAACGACATCCTGTATGGCGGGTAAGTAGCTCTAGCACATATTGTTAGTGAGTGTAATGACCGCTCTGGCTAATGTGGGTCACGTGACCAAGGTACTTCATCACGAGAGCATCGGTTGCCCACGCGCGGTCCCAAGCTCTGTCGGGGTTGTGTTTGTTTTGTACGCTGTGTGCACGGTGTTGCGGTAAAGAACATGGGGCGGAAAGTAAATGGATCGCTATATATGGAAATGATAAAGTTGATGATTAGGTGAAGGTAGAAACGCACTCACGCACATACACTCACACACACACTCACATTCACATTCACATTCACATTCACATTCACATTCACATTCACATTCACATTCACATTCACACACACTCACACTCACACTCACACACACAAACAAACAGACAAACAAACAAACAACCCCACACAAAAATACAAAATCATTCACTCATATGCTTGTTTGTACATTATATTCTAAGCCACGTTGCCTTGTCTCTACTTCCTAAAAGTAGAAAGTACGCGCGCGTACCTCCATTCACTGTAAATACTAGTGAAGGCTGACATTAATTCTGAGTGTTTGATTGACAATATCAGGGGGCGCCCTTGCAGTCCATTGTTCGGCTGCCCCGAGGAGTCGAGCCGCCCCCCGACCTCGTCAACTCCGCTGTTAATAAGTGCGTAATGACAGCGTTTCCCTCCTGACAAAGGCTTGGTAATTAGAGGCTGACTCCACGCAGGAGTTCCTCGGGTCATTTCTTTGTCATCGCCGCCGTCAAGAGCCCCAAGAAGGCCCGGGAGATGGGCGGTGATTGCGGAAGCGGTGATTGTAGTCGGGCGCAGGATGTAGGCTTCACGAGGCGCATCCCACTGTCTCGGGAGATTCTTCGGGACGTGTAATTTGTCAGGGTTCCTTCTTCTCCGGGTTCTGAGGAGTTGGGGGCGCGGAGATACCGGACTTTTGTGTGTGTGTGTAATTTGTGTGTGCGTTTGCGTGTGTGCATGTGTATGTGTATGTGTATGTATGTAAGTGTTGGGATGGGTAGCGGAGGCGTGGCGTGCGTCCGAGGGGCGTTTTACCCGTTCGTTTCGGTGGGTCGGTGATGGACATGATTGTCTGATCGTATTGCGGCCTGAGTCGGATGTTTTGATAGCCAACTGTCGAATTTGTATAGAGTCAGATGATCATGTTGACTTCGCGAGGTCCATTCACGCGCTGTCACAGGCTTATCTGATCGTGTCAAACTTGTCTTGCGTTTGATTTCGTTCATTTAATCTGCCAAATCCCGTAAATTTGAATAAATGTTTGAACTCCAATATTCGTGCAAAATGTCCGCAGTTCTGAGAAAACGTATCTTTGTTAACTATTTTTTTTCTTTATGTAATCAATATTAATAGGGCTCGCAAGTATGTACAGAATATAATGTAGATAGTGAAACCTGTTTTCTGACGTGTAGGTCCCTTTAACATGACGTTTTCCATGTTGCAAATTACTTGATAATGTCTTCTAATGTAGCCAGTATAATCTCATTAACGTTCTTGATTGCGTATGTAAGAGTGTCAGATTTGATCGATATCTTTTTTATATAATTTTAGGTGAATTCTGGTGTTTTTGCTTCTAATTTTCTCAATATTAGATTATTTCTTATCGCTTTTAATTGCCCTTTTAAACGAAAGTTATCGTCTTTTGAACAAAATTGTTTAAGATTCTTTTAAGCGACGACGCCTTGCATGGTCTGTTGGGTGACTGTGGGAATGACCTGTTTGTTTGTCCATTTGGTTGGCAAAGGAACGCGCGTCACCCTGAGCGGCCGGACCCTTCAGTCTGGTCTCGCTCTAAAATGGACTTTGCGTTGGATTGCTTATATCATCCAATTTAAACTTGACGAGGCTCTCATCAGGCGCCGGGGCTTGCCTTACCTCCCCTCTGCCTTCCCCCCTTCCCCCTTCCTCTCGCTCCTCATATCCCTGTCTCTCATACCCCTGCCCCCTATATCCTGCCCCCTATACCCCTGTCTCTCATACCCGTGCCCCTCCTCTGCACCACACGCCACAAAGTCTGATCCTTCAGTTAAAATTCTGCATCTGCATTTTTTTTGGGGGGGAGGGGTTATGTGCATACATGTGGTACTTTAACATGCACGTGTGTGTGTGTGTGTGTGTGTGTGTGTGTGTGTGTGTGTGTGTGTGTGTGTGTGTGTGTGTGTGTGTGTGTGTGTGTGTGTGTGTGTGTTGTTGTGTGTGTGTGTGCGCGCGCGTGCGCGTTTGTATGTGTGCGTGTGTATGTGAGTGAATGATTGAGTGTGTTTGCATGTGAGATTGTGTACGTGTGTTTGTTTGCATGCATGCATGTAAGTATGTATGTATGTATGTATGTATAAATGTATGTATATATGTTTTACACTATCCCCGTGGCCTAGAAGCGCCCACCGGCTGGCCGCGGGTGGAGGAGGAGCCTGGCGATCGTGACTGTGGCTGGGCATTGCCGGCGTTTACTGCCACGGTGCATCGCGCGTCGGACCAAACTTACCGAGGAACAATAGTCCGCATGTCCTAATGGCTGATCCGCTGTAGCCATTCTCATACCAGGAACCTCCAGACATCTGTTTCGGCATTGCTTCCCATCTCGTCTCCTTCCATTTGCCTCGCTCTCGTATCTTATTGAATGTCCCTTATTTTCCCTACCTCTTCTACCTTATTTGATAACCCATTTTTTTTCCTTTATTCTCCTAGACTTCTTAGTATCTCTTCTTTTCCCTTTCCATCTCCCTCTTTTCTTGCATTCTCCTAGCTTTCTTGATATCCCTCCTTTTCCCTCCTTCAATCTCCCTCCCTTCCCGTACTCTCCTTAACATCTTAATATCCCATCATTTTCCTTCGCTTCCCACCTTTTATAATATTCCTACTTTTGATCCTCCCACGCTTTATCGAGCGCTCCTGTCGCTTTATGACCAATTTGTGACATCCGCTGCCTGTCGCTGTCAGAATAGACTCCCCCTTTACGACTATCGGATGAGCGACGATAAATCTTTCATCTTGCACTAAGAAGAGAGCGATCGTAATTCGCAATTGCCACATCACTTGATTATAGAGTGCGCTTTGCGTCGGGAATAATTTCAAGTAACTGGCATGATACCGCAACTGAGAGAAATGTGCGACACTGGGAACTATAGCCGTTGCACCATTTGGCAAACGCAATTAACCCGGTGCTCCCGGGAAAATGTTGCGTTCACTTCAGTGTTGTTTTGTTAAATGCCTTTACGTATAGATGACTCTGCCAGTGCTTAGCCACAAATGAGCCAATTAGTAGATCTTGTGACATCACCTTTCCTTGATTTAACGGGAGAAAACGTTCTTTTTACTAATGCTATCAATATTGATACTGTTAACTTTATTATATACATTATGATTACTATCCTGTTATTGACATTACCAAGAGCAGTATTGCATACTAGAAAATATCGAAAATCAAGGAAAAGGGTAAACAGGTGAGACACATAGTTCTTGTAATTAGCTCATGGATGATATTGTGCTCGTGGAGTCATTTATATGTAAAAACAATTACTAAATTAAGCGCACAGTGGACAATGAATGTACGCTCATGCAATCCCCGGCGGCATGTAGTCAAATAAAAAGCGAAAAAATACCCCATTAGTTGAAAAAGTAATTACTACAACTCCCTTCTGTAATGCACTGTAAGTTGAATGCAAATAAGATGAAGAATTATCACGCCATGTCATACGGAATACGTACCTGTTGGTATATTTTGACTTTTCTCATCCGGTAGCACATGGAAAGCTAAGTTGGGTTCTGTGTAAAAGTCACCGTCGAGATATTTTCGGAATGCGATCGAAACCATTCAAATATTAAACTCCAGAACTGCTGAAGGATGAATGGGACAGAATGGTTTTAAAAAATCAGCCGGTTTCTCCGCCGTAATCGAAGATGCAGATGAAGATTGTGATTCGCGGCAGAATCAGAATGCTATAACAATTTTTCTGAAGTCTTTATGCCAGGGCGATAGTGTAATATAAATCACCCATTGTCTCTTGGAATGTAATGAAGTTGAAAATATGACCCATTGTCACGGGGACAGACCTAAAGGTTATCATAACTATAAATTTCAATACGGAATACTATTTTAACCCAAAGATATTGCGCCTATGATGAATACGGAGTGCCGATAACGGGCTATGAATTATTACCCACGATTTCTCCCAAGGACTCCCGACTGAACCAGTGATTTGGGTATTTTGTGGCCTTCTCTGGCAGTTCCATTGTGTTCCCTGAATGGAGATCAGTTATAAATGTCAACCTTTTAATCAGGTGAATTCGCTGTGAGACATCATGGTGGTGAAAAATTGGAATGAGGATTATTTTCCGTTTCCTTGGCCTTTCATCGATAATGATAGAGGCGAAGTGAAATACATGGAGGTAAATAAAAGGTAATACATATAGAAACGTTTCGGCTAACGATTTTGCACTATTTTTTGTCTACGAATAAAAAAAAAATGTCGAGGAATTTTAGGAGACTTCCAATTAAAAAAGCTAAAAGTTTTATTGGGTACTGCTGGATGATATCGAAGGTAAAGTGAAATGAAGACGGACAAAAAAGTGCGAATATTTTTGCACTGCATTTTTCGTCTACAGACAAAGAATATCGGAACTTTATTTAGCAGTCCTTTACCAAGAGCGAGTGAGGGTATTTTTCCAACCGACAGCCCCGTACCCTTACAAGGGGCAGAGATAGTGCTCTGTCACGGTGCGGGTATGGCACATCCATTACCACTGCGGGAGAAGAGTGTCAAAGGAAGAATTCGCATTGTTCAGGCCTGTGAGTCACGGAACTCCAAGCACGGAGTTGCTTTAGGTGTGTCCGACATACCAGGCAGGCGTGGTGGTTCCTTGGCTGTGCCGGACATTCGCAGCGTGCCCCGCCACACCCTGCATTGCGCCAGGTGAAACCTCTCAACATAGTTCACTGGGTAAACTCTGATTGTTTGGCCGGGGGGTTTCGTTCTGCTGGGTGTACCTCAGCATGAGCCGAAAGGCCGAAGGTATTCACAGGCGCTGCGATGGTACGTTATCTCGTATATTTTCTATTGTATTAACGCTCAATGAGTTCGTTACATGTTCAGCTCTCATTGCATTATTCCATGCGCTCATTGATGCCTATATACGTATACATTATGTGTATGTGCACGAAAAGATATGTACGTATGTGAGTTTGTGTGTTTGCGCGCGTGTGCCCCTAAATGCGTGCAAGTATGTGTATAAATAGAATTTGCCTGTATTTAATTTAGTCAGATTTTTACGATTGATGCAGAATAGAAGAAAACTTAGTCGTTCGTATTGTTATTTATACAATAAACATATGTATTAATCATTTATTCATTTTTCTCCTCCTCGTGTACCTTTTCCAGTGCGAAATGGACGTTTGTAAGACGACCACCATTATCGAACGGGATTCCTCACGGAGGGAAATGTTCACAGGGCATGCGCAGAAAGGAGGAGAGTGGGGGGGGGAGGGGTTAAGGGGTGCGGCTCCTTTGATACGGGAACTGCTAAAAGGCATTTCAACGCATATTTCTTCTGGCAGCGGAGATAGCGATGGGCTCATTTTTGAGAGGGGAGGAGGGTGTTAAAGCACCGCCCGGTGATGCTGGCGAACTGGGCACAGCCATAAATTACCTTTTACATCCTTGGGCGTCTGCACGGGGGCGATCCCGGATTGGCCCATCTCGCCACTCGAAATTGACTCTATCGGGCGCGCACGTAAGGTAGAAATATTGTTATTACTATTACTATTATTATATTATTATTATTATTATTATTATTATTATTATTATTATTATTATTATTATCATTATCATTATCATTATCATTATCATTATCGGTTACAGTAATGATAATAATATTTATTATTTTTTATCATAGTTTTTGTTGTTATTATGAGCATAATTGTGATTATTATTGAATTATTATTATTATTAGTAGTAGTATCATTATTATTATTATTATTATTATTAATGATGATAATGATAATGATAATATCATCATCATTGTTGGTATCATCCTCTCTATTATCTTTTTTTCGAGTGAAGTGTGGTGTGTCAGTGCGTGGCCTTCCCCTGAAAGGATATTTGTTAAAGTTTGTAATCTGCGCTGTTCACGCGATTGATTACATACTTATCTTCCATCGTTAGTTATGAGCCCTTGTTCAGTTGGCAATTTTTTTTCAATAGGCAAGCTTAGTTCTGCTGTCTAAGCAATTATCGCTATTATCATTTTGGCTTCGGTGACACGGGTATCAAACGTAATTAGGTCACAGCGTCGTAGTTGTCATGTGTCACAAATTATCTCCCAAATTATCCCCTTAAATCGTGGTTATTATCCGTCATAATGAACTCCAGTTTTCACTCACGTCCGCCGCGCCACACGCTCCCTTTTTTGTGCCTCTTAACGAGATGGCACGTTGTAATTTCTCGAAGGACATAATATACGAGCTATAAATGTAAGTTTATATATTTGCGCACTTAATTACCTCCCTCGCTCGCGTTTTCTTCCTTGGCGTGCTCGAAGATGCGTGGATTTTCTGGACCTGTTTAGTTTATGGGGATTAGAATTAAATTGCTTGGGCTTCTTACACTATTTCGATTGGGAAGAATCAGTGCAGCTGCATTATGGAAGTCGTTTCAATTAGACATTTGAAACTGGTGATGAACCTTCGTTGTATATGTGTGTGTGTGTAATGTTTTTTCTTTTTTGTTTTTTTTTTCGAAGAACTTATGACGTTTTATAATTTACTGGGGGAGTCGAGTCAAATGAGCGCCAAGTATATATCGTCACTTCTTTAGATCTCTTTGTTTTTAGTAAATTCTTATTTTATATCTTTATTTATTTTTATCCTTCAATTCTGACAGTTCCTTTATGTCTTTTTTATTGCTCGTTCTCTTCGAGGTTGACACACCCATGCTGGCCAGGTTCTCTCACCTGCTGGGGTCGCCAGGTGAGCTTGGCCGCAGGTGACTTGCATGTATTCGGAAACTACCGCCGCATTGTATAAAATATATGCGTACCCCGTTATCATTATGGCTTTATGGTTTTATTGCAAATTATGGGGGTTCGTATAATTAAAGCGAGGTTTATCTTTCTTTTTCGTGTTCAGCGCTAAGAATTCGGCGGATTCTGCTCTCTCAGCTTTGGTGAATAAGCTCTTTTTAGGGAAAGAATATTAGAAAAACATTTTCTTGGTCGTAGATGGGTATATAATATATATATATATATATATATATATATATATATATATATATATATATATATATATATATAATTCATATATGATGTGTATACTTTCTTGATGCAAAAATTTTATTTTCTATTTTTTTTGTCTTGTATCACGTTTAGCTGTACGTTGAAAACAGATAGAAACATTTTATTGTGAAGCCTGCGGTGATTCAATATTTTTGGGGTATTGATTTTTTTTCACTTTCATTTTGTCAAGGCCAGGGCGACTCGCAATTGAACTCTTGGCGATGTACAATTCCCGGCGACTTGTTTGTCGTCCTATATCAATATTGCTTATCTTGTTCGGCACATTATCTTCTCGATTTCTTCTCGCCTTATGCAGTCTCTCTCCTTGGCTCGCGCTGCCCTTCGATAGCGGAGAAGTATACAGGCTCTTCACGCAGGCTCTCGGCGTCTTAATCGTGACTTCGGCGAATCACACTTACGACCGGCTCATACTGGTTCTCGGCGTGGGCTTCGCGTGTTGGTTTTCGAACGTTGCGACCGTAATAAAAGATCTCCCGCGAGTGGTCGTTCAGATGTCCGTGCGGGTACAGGGGGTCGTCGTTTCCAGTGCCACGTCGATGGCGGGTCGGGGCGAGTACTTTTGACCGCCGGCAACAAAGGGTTAATCCGGGGTTGTGAGCCTCTGGTCCGGGGTCGTCAGGGGTCAAGGGTCTCAAGTGGGGCGCGCGATAGTCTTACAAAGTTGAGGCGGCGATGATGGCCCTCGCTGCCTCGCGGGCCGGAGCGCGGCGCTCGGAGCCTCGCGCGCACATTGTATGTAAAGATGAGTTTTGTTCTCGCTTGTGCTCATGTTTATTACTTTGTTTTCGTTGCTTTCCTGAATGCATTACAGCAGGTGTATTCTGTCTCGCTCTCCATCTTTGGTGTAATATCTTTGTATGCATGTAGAGAGAGAGAGAGAGGAGAAGAGAGAGAGAGAGAGAGAGAGAGGAGAGAGAGAGAGAGAGAGAGAGAGAGAGAGAGGAGAGAGAGAGAGAGAGAGAGAGGGGGGGGAGAATGTGTGCGTGCGTGCGTGCATGTGGTGTGATAGTATATCTACTGGCTTTGTATATTTAGAAATGTGGATATTACTGGCTCTGTTTGATGCAGTCATTCTCTGATCAAATAGTTCTTGTCCAATTTGTTTCGTATTGGGCATGCTCTCTCGACGTAAACCTCAATCGGACACAGTTTATCTGTGTTTACGTTTGATACTATCAGTTCGATCGGCAGTTCCATCGTTTCAGTCCGTTGATATACGACTAGCATTAAAGACCAAGCACACTTGTTATCTAGAACTTGAGAGCGAGTGTCGACTTGCATCTCTCCTCGTCCTAGACTTTTAGTGTGGCGCAACCTGGACGATATCTGATGGTGTGGATGCGCTCGGGGTTTGGATGTGCGTTTCTTCCTTCCTTCCATCTGTGCGATTATGTAATGGGCTGTGTAACGTTTGTGTGTGTGTGTGTGTGTGTGGTGTGTGTGTGTGTGTGTGTGTGTGTGTGTGTGTGTGTGTGTGTGTGTGTGTGTGGTTGTTGTGTGTGTGTGTGCGTAGGTCGCAGAGATGTGTAAGCTTACATGATATATTACAGAACATTGTTTCCTTATCCTTCCCATAATTTCTTAATTTTGATTTGATTTAATTACAGATTTGTATGAATGTGTCAACTCAGTTTTATCAATATTTTCATTCATGTTATAAGGATAATAAAATGTTCCATGACCTTGGTCAGTTCTTGCGGAAAACTTGTATAGTTCATAAACAACAATGTAAGCGTTATTCTCCGTCAATAACCTTTGTTGGCTTTAGTCACATACCGGAGAGCCGTCTGGACCAAAAGGAATAGAGGGCATAGTCTCCCAAGCGAGTGTAACCCAAGCCTTAGATAAATAGCTCCTTATTAGCGACATGCACCTGAGCACCGTGTTTGCATGCATCAAGAACTCGCTGCACGTGATCTACAGAGGCGGGTTCTGTGATCAGTGGCGCGATATCATTAAAGGTTAATTAGGGTAAGGTCTCAAATCAAGCGTATTATTCAATAAGTGGAAGTACTGGTGTTAAACTTCATTAATACGGATGGCACTGATGGTAATTTCCGATGACAGGCCAGTCGTTAGAATTGCCCCTAAAAGCAACGCACTTAAATACCCTCTTTGGCATAAATTTATTCAACTGATTAATGTACTGAAGATCTGAGTATATTTAGAAGTATTTCCATTAAATATACATGAGTATTTTTTCATACTACACTGCCTTCGGTAATGCGTAATATGAATAATATTTCCTGTTTCATGAGTCCTAGAATTTCTCATTGAAGATCTTAGGTAACAAGAGACACAGACAAAGAAGCACACAGGAGAGGGAGAGAGAGTGAGATATCGTGGCACTAACCTGTTGATAGAACAAATAGTAATGTCAATTGCACACGTTCGTACTGTGACTGGAGACTGATTCCCGTGCTGATTTTTTTTCTTTCATTTGGCTCCGTTTGTTAATATGTCTTTTATTCGAAATGCGTAATCTTTAAGAATTGCATGTTGGCATAATAGCTGCTCTATTATCGTATGATCACTATTCTTATAGACGTTCTTATTGTGAAAATCACATATTACCATAATTCGTTGGGATCTAGTTGTTTCCGCAATAAGTTTTATCTTTGTGCAAATCGCGTCTCACAATTTTCCTTCAGTTTTATCGGGCAGAGGTTATTGCAAATCATGTTTTGCGATTGTCTTCATTTTTAGAGAACAGAGTTTATTGGCAGTTTTATCGGAATAAATCTTTTTGGCTGAACGACGATCTTGCTCGAGCCCGATAGCTTGGGCACACTTCCCTCAGTGGACTAACACCATTTTTATACTATCGAAAAACAGATATTTTATTAATTTATTAGTGTGTGTGTATGTATGTGTGTGTTTAAAGTACGCATTCACATTTAGTCTTTTTCTTTCTATTATTTTCTTTACTTTGCTTTATTCTTTGTAATACAC
>NW_020870324.1:632082-642082 GCF_003789085.1 Penaeus vannamei
CTGATTCCAATCTCGGCTTAGGCCTCTTAGCAACGAGAACTGATGGATCGCACGTTGCGTTATGTGGAGGAGACCCACAAAAGCTCATTAGGGATGGGGCTCTGTCTGGTTGTGACTTGGTGAACAAAACTGTGGTAAGATGGCTTCCTCGTGTCTTTTTTTATAATACCATGACATACAGAATAAAGTATAAACTACTGCCATACCACTAGAGTAATAAGGACACTTCAAATGTCCCTTTTTGTAGCCTGTATCTCTGTACGTGGTTTCACTCTTATATGGAGTGTCTCTTCATTATGTGGCAGATTCGCATGTGGAGAAACTGACGCTGGCCATGTAGGAACGGGCTCACGAGGCAGTTTTTGTGTCATTTTCGGTGATATTGGATCCAACTTTCGACCATACGCCTTTTGCTTAAAAGGGCGATTGCCAGGAGGAATATTATTAGTGAGATACGTCAGAGTTAAGATAAAATGGCTTTAGTTGAGGCCTAGTTTAAGATGACTGATCGTGTGCAGCTCGGTGAATGTGCTATGGAAAGGAGATGCTATGGGCCAAGTGTGTGTGTACAGAGGAGCTTCTCACGGGCCAGGTGCTCCCTTGGCCACCCTCAGGAACGACTCGACGAAGGAACGTGTCATTATACCTTGATGATGCCTTAATGACTGTGTACCAGGGATGATACGCACGTCGAAAATGTACCCAAGAGTAGAAAAACGAAAATTTCCACTCCCATTTTCGTAGAATTTATTTTCAAATTATATCTGGTCAGGAATTGAATTTAAGACTTTTGTAGATACACGTAAGGATTTTTTTCGTATTCGTGTGTTGGAAAGGGATTATTTGGGAGATTGCTTTGTAAAATGGCAATTGGTAATCGTCATTTTAGCTTCGTTTTAAGTGGTAATTGGTAAAGTGGATTTTAGATTTTTCTATTATTTTACAAGGTGGTGTAGAAAATAGTCAAATATCCAAACGCGATACTTCAGAATTAATTATGCTTGAATTTATGGGGTAACATCTCTCATAAATTTCTCAAAAGAAGATAGGGACCGCATAAATTAACTTAATAATGTGTTCGGTGAATTTGCTGCAAAAGTTTCTGCAATATTTGCTTTCGCATGTGCCGAATTATCCGAATTTTGCTTCGCGTGTCTTTCAGAATTATTCTGATTTTGTGTTATTTATGTTATCATTATTATTTTATTTTTACTGTTATTATTACTATTACATTATTATTGCTATTGCTGTTATCATGGCAGTTATTATTATTGTTAATATATACATTATATTATTGTTAACAGTTGTTTTGTTGTTCTTATGTTCATTTTCATTGTTTAGTAATTATTGTTATTCAAATTAATATCATATTCATCATTATGTATTTGATTTTGTTTTATTAGTTATTATTGACAATATTATTACTATTACTATTATTATTATTGTATTGTTATTATTGTCATTATTATCATCATCATCATCATCATCATCATCATCATCATCATCATCATCATCATCATCATCATCATCATCATCATTATCGTTATCATCATTTTTATTGTTATTATCATCATTGTTGTTATTGTTATTACTATTATTACTATTATCACTATTATCATTACTATTATTGTTATTGTTACCATGAATTTGAGTATCTACAATCGCAATTCAACCTGAAGCCGTAGAATGCAGACCCCTCCATTTTAGGTTACCTGGTGGTGTCACCTGGAAAATGGAACGAAGGTAATAATATTACAAGGTATTTTTGATTTTAGTTTGGGGAAAGAAAAAAAAAGTATATAAGCAAGTCATTGAATAACCGTAGAGGAAAATTGAATCAAGTAACTGAAAATAGATGTTTTCATGTGTCACTTTTTTTTTCTTAGATTAATTTTCTTTTATCGCATAATCTTACCGAAGGCAATGAGTGAGTGAGTGAGTGAGTATGTGTGGAGTGAGTGAGTGAGTTCGGTCGAAACGGAATCCGAAATGGCCTTGTCGGATGGCAGAAAGCGGAAAGTTCATTGAACCAAAACAATTGTTGATTAAGAAGTGCAGTTGTTGTCAAACCAGCAGCGAGTTCGGAATTTCGTCTCATTCTTCATGCTGTCGTTTCTTCAGCATAGCGGGGCATTTTAAAGTTCTCTCTCTCTCCGGTAACTCGAGTGAGACTTGTTCCACATTCCGAGCAGTTGGTATAGTCTGTTTAGCGGTGTGGTATCTGTTCAGTATGTTTCTGTCCGGAGCAATCGTGTGCTTATGGAACCTTTTTGATTTTTAGAATTGTGTTTTCCCTAAGATTTATAGAAATATTGGCCTTAATCGAAACGCATTTTGTTGGTGTTGCAATGCATCGCTGATTCCGAGTCGGCCGACCCGTCTTTCCATTTATCATAGAGCTATGCGACTTCGCCATACCCCGACGTCCCTCCCCGAGCCGCGCCTCCGCATTCCCGCACGGCGAAAGCGGGACCACGTGACGCCGAAGGGAGATCTGATATCTTTTATGGCGGGCGCAGGTGGCCGGGAGATGCATTTATGACGTGGTGATTTCGATGCCTGCGTAGTAGTGATCCGGCGCGACGGACAGCGCTCGAGGATTTTACGATGACACGCTCGCCGGGGAGAATGCCATGCGGTGGCTCTGGCCGGTTGGGTCGGGTTTCTCGCAGCGAGGTGATGAGAGAGAGGGGGCGACTCCTAGAATGTGCTTTTCACCTTACGCGTAGCAGTAGTCATAGTGTGTGTTTATATCCATATATGTGTGTGTGCGTGTACATGTATGTATAGTGTAATATATGGTAAGATGCTAAAACCATATCAATCTTTTTATCTTTTATGTAAGCTAAAGTGGATGAATTAATGTTTAACAAAAATACAAATACTATACCATATACACCGATAAAATGAAAGGCAGAAGAAACATTCCTATTAAGGCTGTGTATTATTACTATCATTTTTTTTAGATTTTAGCCTTCTTTGTTTAATGATCAAGGTAAATTTCTTTGAACTAATATTAGATTCAGTGGATTCAGTGTAGGAATTGGCAGTATATGAATGCATATACCTTAATTCGGAAGTCTGCAATATATATTTGGAGTGTAGATAGATCATTCTTATTGTCGTCAGCGCCCCGGAGCTTACATTGCATATTCATGGACACATGATAAAGTAAAGGCTATGAATATTTCATAATGTTTTATGGTTAAAGCTGGGGTCATGTTTGTCAAAAGGTGATCGGGGTACAGCAGGCAAGAGGTTTTTCTCGGGTGTTTCGACTTTTATTCAGGTTTTACTCTAGTTTTTATTATGTTTATCTGGTTCTTATAATCGGAATTGGATGCTGCGTCTAGCCTATCTTGCGTGCAGTTGTATACGTCTGTCATCCTTCCCACACACGCGCGAATTCATACATATGTACACATTCCCAAGGGCGCGAACATATGTTGAAGATAATTTGGCGTGTAACATATGTTGGTGAGATTAATAGTACGGTCACGATTAGCGTTGAAAGACTTTGTGTGATTATATTAAGGTTTTCTTTAAAGGGAATTCCATTTTGTAAGGGATTCGGACTTTTTATAAATTGTGTGAAGGTATTTTATTCCTTTTCGGGAGTGGAATATTTATTTTACAGTGTTGATTCCTCGTGTTACATTTTGATTTATCGTTAAACTTGGTGCCATATAAGCCCACTATTGGGATACTACGCATGGTTTCCATTTATCATTCGTAAGGGAGCGATGCTTTCATTTTAACATTCATTAACCATGAGCGATTTTTATGGTCCATGAGGCATGACATGTCCGCAGTACTCATGACATGTATCCCCGATATGGCGTAGACTCTAGAGGAACTGCATTTAGATTTTTTTTTTCTTTTTTTACGTACTCTTCTTCTTCTTGGATAAGTTATTATTGTCCAGCTGTTTCGTGTTTTCCAATCTTTCATATTCACTCATGTGTATTTCTCCTTTTAACTGGTATCATTGAATAGTTCACATTGATTATTCGTATTTTTTGTGTTTATTGGCATTGTGAAGCATTGTTTTGATTTTCAATGTGCTGTTATGAAGAACGTTTATGAATGTATGTGTCGGATCTGCATGAGGTTACCTTTGCGTTGACTAAATTTGAACTTTATTATAACAATATTTATCATCTGAGGTCTCTGTCTGTCTCTCTCTCTCTCTCTCTCTCTCTCTCTCTCTCTCTCTCTCTCTCTCTCTCTCTCTCTCTCTCTCTCTCTCTCTCTCTCTCTCTCTCTCTCTCTTTCTCTCTCTTTCTCTCTTCTCTCTCTCTCTCTCTCTCTCTCTCTCTCTCTCTCTCTCTCTCTCTCTTCTCTCTCTCTCTCTCTCTCTCTCTCTCTTCTCTCTCTCTCTCTCTCTCTCTCTCTCTCTCTCTCTCTCTCATATTGTTATTAACACACACACATACATATATGTATAATTATAAATATACACATGCATGTATATATTCACACACACACACACACACACACACACACACACACACACACACACACACACACACACTTATATGTGTACACATATACATGTACACGTATCCATATACATATATACATAGACACACACACGAGCATTGTGCGTGTATGATTAACCTGTGTTTGTTGTGTTCTTCAATTGGTTTTATTAAATGATATAATGCTGTTTTCAGCAAGTGGCGCCTTGACTCTCTTCATAATAATCCACGCGTTGTATCGGGACTGTCACCCAGGTCATGTTCGAGGTGGGTGTAGGTCAGGCACGGGCGGCACAGGGACGGTCAAGATTAGTGGACTGTGAAAGGTCCGCTACACCCTGCTCCCCCCTGCGACCCGCCCCTGCCAAGCGTGCAGCCTCTTAATTCTTTTGAGCAAAATTAATGAACAGTTCCCTTGCAAATGATTGGTCTGATTAGGGCGGCTGGCGGAGAGGTAGAGGTAGTTTTGAGAGAGAAGAATAAGATTTTATTATTAGTGAAAATTAAAACGACGCTAGGTTTTATATATGCTCTACCTCATACGAAAGGCGAACAAAAGATTTATGGCCGCATTGCTGCATATTGAATATGTTGCTGTTAGTGCAGGTTCTTTGTTTCTTCAGTCAGGTCCGATTTCTTTGTCTTCTGACTTTTGTTCTTTGTGTTGTTAGAAGTTATTCTGGCTATCATCATCGTATCGGACCCTGTAGGTTTTTTCATACATTTTTAGTACCGGTGCCTTTGCTTTTCATGCTTCCTAGATTTGATCTTATCGTTTGCAGCTGTAAAAGCATGGCTGTACCTTGGATGTTCCAGCACCACTCTTCATTCCTCCTTTATCAGCACCACTGCTTGTGCCACTGACATTTGACCTATTAGTACCGTTCAGTGACAAATGTAGAGAAAGGTATGAGATAAGAATTAATAGTATTGCAGCACTAGTGGCTAAGTTGATGCGTTTCGAGTATAAATAGATAAAAAAACGATTGTATCTCTATTAGAAATACAGTATTATTAAAGAATACATACTCAAAGCACAAATACACTCTTCGAAATTATCCCCATTAATACTTTTTTCTCCATACCTGCATATGCATGTGTCTGTAGCACACCCTGCCTCACCTGTGCCAGTCTTCCGTCAGCCATCCACGAAATTTGCATGAACAGAGCGGACTGAGCTTCACAGATTGACCGTTCGTCTCCACGCCCCCACGCCCACCCCGCGCTAGGCTGTGACAGTCATGGTAGCTGATGACTATATCGATGAAGATTTTATCGCCGCCACAGGATCCACGGCTTATTAATGACGGTGATAAAGAAAATGCGACTTGATTTACTACTTAATTGCTATCGGGATTGTATCAACGATGCGTTCGACCAAAAAAATGGAGTCAGACTGGACAGTGTCTTAGCTTCTTTGTTATTCTTTGCACAGGAGTGGGTGCCGTGGGTGTCCTAACTTCGTTCACGATTTGATAATGTGCAAGATAGATCGGGTGCTGATGAGGTGTAAATTGGTTGGAATTTTCTGGGGTGTGGCGCATAATGTTCTGTATACGAAATATGTGTCTTTGGTAATAGAAATTGTAAAAATAAAGATGAGAAGAGACTGCTATATTAAACTCCGGTAGATATAATGCATCGAGATAATTAGATAAGCGAAAGTGAATGGCGTAGGTGTCAAGGCCCTTTCATTCTATCGTTGCCCCATGGTTTTTGTGCGTGGTTAAGGAGACTTCTTAGAAAATGATAGTTGAACGCGACCAACCGGGGCAGTCGTTGGGCGATCCGTACTTGTTTAACTGTCCTCTTCAGCCCAGTAGTGTTTCCAGATGCATAGATAAGTGTGCGTTTATGTTATACACTGGTTCTCTTTGCCAGACCTTCCAGCTGATATTGTAAGAAATAAGTGGAATGTTGATCTTTGTGGGGCGAAAAAAGGTATTCCCTCGCCTCCACTCCCTTCTTCAGTGATTTCCATCTCCCTCCCTCTCCCCTTCTCCCTAACCTTTGC
Source organism: Penaeus vannamei (assembly GCF_003789085.1). Lineage (NCBI taxonomy): Eukaryota > Metazoa > Arthropoda > Malacostraca > Decapoda > Penaeidae > Penaeus > Penaeus vannamei. Next base: position 638,578 of record NW_020870324.1, read on the forward strand.
TGTACATCCTCCCAGATCCTCCCTTCTCCTCCCCTCCGCTTCTCCCTTCCTCTCCCTTCTCCAGTGTGTTCCATCTCTATAGATCAGTATAACTGCACCAGGAACCGTACCTGGCCACTGGTTTGTCATTTTGCAATGGTCTACATTATCCGCCACAACCACGCGCCCGCACGTTCTGTTGCAACAGCAGCTGCCCCTATACACTGTAAAGACGACCATGAGCGTTAGTGCTATATTTTAAAGTAATGATTTGATCTACATATGCTGCACTCTTAGGCGTCACCAGATGCTACACCTTGAAGTAGAATGTCCGGAAGGCGGGTAGTGGTAACGCGATGATATAAATAAATGACTAAATTGAAGATTGTCATTCTGCTCATTTATTTTACGTATCTATCTGAGAGGGAGTAAACGATGGGTGATCTTAGCAAAGTTGAATTAAGTAGCTATCAATGAGAAGTAATTGTGGTTATGGAAGGTGGAATCGAAGTAGCAATCCACCTTTTGCGAGAGTTCGTTAGGCAACATTATAAGGAATTGACAAGAGTTTGACAAATAACGAAGGTAAGTTGAAGGTTTGATAAGTGCGGGGAACGGAGATTGAGTTATTAGATGCGTGGGGAGACGAACACGTTGCATCTTCAGGGCCCAGGAAACCAGCCCATGCCCTGGGAAGATTACACACCCGACATAATCACCCTTATGATCCGCGGATCGTGGGACTTGACCCATAGCCGCCCTCCCCACCCGCCACCTGCCTACCCGCCTCCTTTCCCTCGCCCCCCCCCCCCGCCCCCGCCAAGAGCTGTCATATTCGAGGCTCAAAATATGCTGACGTGTTGCTGGTTAAAGAGGTTAAGCCCTTGAGGAGAGTGCGGCTGCGTGTTAAGGGAGGCAATTATATTTAACCAGGTGATAATGTCAGTTTGCTTAAGATGTTTACAGGACTCGACGATGCTAAAGTCGGTGTTTGTTTTGGACTTTGTGCTTTTCCTAGAACTGATCTAATCTTCCAAGATCTGAGGTTTCTCCTTAAGGAAAGGACGCCCAGTTTCTCCACGAGAAATGTTAAATCAATTGCCGAGAGTTGTAGAATGCAGTGCGTGAATCGTAAATGTCCCCATGCCCTTAATATTATCTCTACGTTTATCTACTCGTTATTGTTTGAAGGGCATTTGGCATTATCTCCGGTTCCTTGATATTCTATTCTCCCTTTCTGACTCCTTCCATCCATGGCATTATATCAGTGCTTATTTTTTTCTTCTCGTAAATTATACAAGGATCGTGTGTGTGGCATGTAATTTATAAGCCGCTATTACAAAAAAAAGGTAAATAAAGTGAGTTGGTGAGTTCGATCGTGCATGGGAGCCTAGTCTGGCCTAGCGTGTGTGCGAGAGCCAAACATTACCATATAGACGAGGCCATGTTATGCTGAACCCTCTCGGTGACTCTTCCGTATGGTACGACTATTCCTTACTCGTTCTCTTTATGCTGCCGCCTCTACACGCCTCATGTTGCTCAGGCTTATGGGTCGCATGCTCTCGTCTTATCCGGCCAAGTTATCCGGATCCGGCAGCTTTTTTTTTCTGGAAGATGATTAAAATGGACGTCGGCTGACCCAAGGGACTGGTTTACAAGATAGCTAGTGAAGCGATAATTGCATATAATTGCGATAGCTTTGAATATATCGAGCAACAAGCTGAAATGAAAATACTTGGAAACCTATTATCAAACATTTTATTTTTCTCTTTTTTTTCACCCAGGCTTATATTGATGCTATAGACGTGCTGTGGATAGAGAATATAGTGAGGACGCAACTATTGTATCACCCTGTATCAAGAGAGATGATGATTAAATGTCTGTAACAAAGGAGGTAGAAAAAGTGGGCCACATATGGCGTGTGCAGTATGGACGTGTATGGCCTGCGGCTCCTCTCATCACGGAATCTGAACGAGAGATTTGGAAGGTCTGTTCAATGGGTTTACCCATATGATGGACATATTTGCTTTATTGAAGTCACTTTCTCAAAAAATAAGGATAGATAAAATCAAATAGTTTTAAAAAATCTAGAGTACTGGACCGTTGTAGTTCATTAAAGGGGCGATGCTAGAAGGACCAGGTGAGAGGCGAGGCACAGGTGAGGGCAGGCGTGAGAATCGCACTCCAGCGCATCATACGATTCACCTGTGGCTGTCTGGTGGGTGGTTTGGGGGGGAGGGTAGGGGCATTGTCATCATCTGGAGAATATAATAGCGGTAATTACTATTATAACAATAAAGAATGACTATTGATTCTTGAAGATTGTGGTTTTAGGTCACGGTATTATTGCTATGATCATAATTGTGTGCACATCATCCTAGCGTTATAATAGGTGGTTATTGCAGTAAGGTTGTTATTTAGTGTCTTAAGTCGTATTCATTCGTTAGCTTTATTTTTAACTCCTATTAAAACCATTGTTTTATGGCACCCAGTTTTGTAATGATGATACTCGGCCAAGTTCGATTTTTTTGTTCCCAAGTACAAACATGGTGTGATAATCAGTTACGATAGATGGTATTTTTATTCAAAAGAACTTCGTCATATTCCTCCTCTTTCAAACTTCTAAACCTTTCATAGCGCTCACCAGGACACATACGGTACTTCCTGATTATTTAGATAACAAATATGCATACCCTTATTTTGTGATACAAGTGCAGTACGTACGGAAACCAGGTACACCACAATCATTAAGCATCCGTCCTTTATTCCGAATCCATGCTATTATCTTTGGAATCTTGCCGTAGTCTGGGGATGAAGTCATCGAAGTGCCCACGTTAGATACCCGCCCCGCGCCTTGGGGCATGACCGGTCCTGTCGAGGCCTCGTATCTCTGCTGGGGCCTGGCGGTGCCCTTCTCCTCCCCCAGTCCCTTTCTCTTTCTGTGGATCTCCGTGGAAGCCTTTCCCGTGAGAATGGGACAAAATGAAAGGCAGGGACAGGCGATTGCTGGGGTATGCTCGTTGTTTCAGGATGATTAGAAAAAGTTAATCATTTGTGTCCATGATTGGAAATGTTTGGCAGTTTGGAAGGTAATGTGTTGTGTTGGAGAATTTTAAGAAATGCATAATGAAGTCATTGGTGAGCTTTTTTTTTTTTTTTTTTGCACTTCCTGCTCGTGCAAAGTGTCCGCAGTCTATGTAAATAAAAAGCTTTATAGTGGCGTCGTAAAACCGGTTGTAATAATGTGTTATGATTTACGACCCACTGGAAAAGTTTTCATTGTTGGTAATTATGTGTTGGCGTGATTATCAAAGTTGATTATGTGTCTAAGTCGTGGCTTGGTGTTGCAAAGTGGTAGATGCAACATTACGGGTCGCCTACTGGTTTCAGTCTTGCGATGCCACGTGTGCTTATTGCAACCAATTTTGCTTGTATATATATATATGTATGCATGTATATCCTCCTCCCACCGTTCCCTCTCTCCCCTCCCACCTCCCTCCACCCTTATATCTCTCTCTCTCTCTCT
>NW_020870324.1:647082-657082 GCF_003789085.1 Penaeus vannamei
CCTGCAGACGAGCGGCGAGGGTGCAGTTTGCCGTGGCGACCGCGCCTCGTTAAACAGTAGCGGAGGACGGCGGTTAAAGATCTGCGGCGCGGTTGGGACCTTTTAGCTTACGATCTGTTGCGCGCGTCGCCGAGGTGGTTGGGTCAGGCTGCCGGGGTGAGGGTGGTGGGGGGGGAGAGGTCATTACTGGAGCTCATTTGACACGCTATTATAGTGCTCCTGTGTTTCATTTTGTTTGTTTTCATTATGTTCCTTTATTTGGTAGAGGAGAGACTGCATTTGGTCTAAGGGGTTTTGAATATTCATCTGAATTGTTGTGATTAGAGTCAGATTATTGCTTACGGGTTTGATTTATTCATGAGAGCGAACCCTTTTAACCACTGAGATTTTCGAAGGGATTTTGATTCACATGTGTTCACTCTTTTATACGTTCACCCAGCTGTAGCGGGTTTCTCCGTGACACGGTTAACACCCTCATACTTTCACTATATCACTCACATAAACAACCACATGTGCACTTAACACACACGCACAATTAAACACAAGCAAACACAAACACACACGAGAGAAAAACACGTCGTAAAGTCAGCAAGTGAAAACCTGATTATACCCATTAGAGTTCCCATGGTACTACCTGTTGCGAAATGGCTATGTCGTCCCATCGCGCCCTCTGATTGGCCAAGATCCAACGTATGATACGAACTTGGACAATTAAAGACCATTTTCGAAGAAATGTTTGGCTCCATAAAAATGTCGATTTTTTTTTTACTGTCAATGCTAATCACGTGAACCCATGTCAATGCTAATTGAGTTTATACTGCAAGACGGTGCAATTTGTATTCGGTTTTATTTTTGGGGGGCTGATCTGATCTTTGATTGTTACTGTTGTTATTGCTTTTCACCGCCAAAGTATGTTACTACTTGACTACGTTGCCCTCATGTTATACAGATTAGTGTCAGTTGTATTATTTTGAGAATTAATTTTATTATTATTCACCCCATTGATTATTAATAGCAGTGCTTGTAAATATATACTGGAAGATTGTGCTATCCGTATGGTATAGGTAGGGCTAATGTAGGCCTAATGTATAAAGGGGAAAGGTATGAATGAGAACGAATATCTTCAGAATATAAGAGATGTATTTAACCGGTTTCGATTATATCTTTGTCAGAAATACAAGATATAATCGAAACCGAAATATATCTCTTGTATTGTGAAGATATTCGTTCTCATTCATACCTTTCCACATTTGTCAACATGAATACTAATGTATGATTTTGGGTATAACGAAATTTAGAGGAAATTATAGCGTGAAATAAACCTACTGTAAGTTGGTGTAAGCTCTTTTTGGGTTTTATAATCTCGGGAGGAAAGTTATTTTGCCAGATGGATTACTGCTGAAGGAGTAGGATGAACATTTGTATTGTGTGGATCGAGTTGCGAGACCGTGCAGGAATGAATAAAAAAAAAGTTTACAAGTCGATCGTGACTCCCTTTTGCAGCCTGAGGAGCGTTGGCGTCAGGAAGAACGATAGGAATCCATGTCAGAATGTGAAAGTCCCAGCATTGGATTCTCAAGATTATGCATGAAGCGATTAACATGTCTGCGGTTTCGAATGCAAGGTAATGATTGTAATAATGTAAGTGATATCGTATCCACGCATCCCGTAGAGTGGCGAATGTAAGTTGTCGCAGCGGACGGCTGGTCAGACGAGAGTCCACGTGCGTATGGAGATGTATGATGATGAGAGCATTGTCTCCTGAGGGACACAGACGCTCTCGCACACACACATTTAGCGAATACAATGATCCGCGCAGAAAGATGTCGCCACTGGCCATTGTCTATATATTTACTTCTGTCAGGTGACGAGGCTAGGCTTGTAACGTATAAGTAAGACCGTCTGGTTGACGAGTGTTTTATCTCCAACAGGTGTGGAGGCGGGCGTGGAGTGCGACCTCTGCGGACCTACCTGTGTCCCACGCCCCTCTGGCTCCACCGCCACCCAGACTCCTGCATCCCCTACCCCTGCGTCGCTCAGCCCCACCACGCCCGCGACCCCAGGTAAGTTTCTGGCAGCTTTCCTATCACTACTCCTTGTCTCCTGGAATTTCATGGCAGCAGTTTTTTCCGACTTTCAAATCACTGCACAAAATGGACAGTGTGACTATCAGACACTCGTCCCTGGTATCTGCAGGGTCTGTTCAGATATGGCACGTGGGAGACAGTGTTTATGCCATGCACCCTTCTACCTGTTCCTTTGCTGGGATCCTTCTAATCGACACAAGGAAGGCAGTGTGACTCTAAAAGGCACTCTTATACCTGGCACGGAGCTGGAAGGCTTTTTGTGACACTTGGGTGCGTGTGGCGGTAAGGGCGTTCTTGGACGTTTTATGAAGGTAATATAATTTGGCAGTGGGGCCAAAAGCAAGGACAGGAAAGCACATCTGTGATAAACTTAGTAATATGGACATGACGGCTGCAGCAGAGCGGTGAGTTCAACCGTAGATAGTCCGGGGTTCTTAAAAATGCAATTAGCATAGAAGAATTAGTTCTGTATTTCGCGTAGCAAATCAGTGATGTTGCCGTACGTGGAGGTATGCCTAGCTACCACGAGAGAGGTAAAGTATAGTGGGAAGGAATGGCATCGGGACGTGGATCGGCAGTTTGGGTAGTAGCTGCAACAAGGTCTTTTTTCGTCAGTGAAATTATAGGAAGACGCAACCATGAGAGGGAGGCTAGCGACCACAATAATGAAGAATGATACACTGTTTTCTCTCAGGTACAGGGCTGTTCAGGAGAAGCTGGAGACCTTTTGTTTATGGAAGGATAAGAGGTAATACACAACGCCACCGTTCTCACGCTAACCATGTTCAACCTTTACACTTGATATTACACGCCTCAGTGTATTCCTTCATGCACGTGCACTTACACATTCACTTGATTTTGTGTCATGATGGTTGCCATTTGGATCTGGTTGCCATCGCAAAACTTTATCACACTGACCGGCCCACTTAACAATTTTGCAAGGCTTTGTCGGTGCCATAGTTCTTCTCGCCATGTGCTACTGGTACTGTATCTTTCTATGCACTATAATTAATCATATATATTGTCGATGTTATACTTTTTCACTGATCATTTCCAAAGCCTCACTCTGGTAGTCTATACTTGTGCTGCTGCAATACTTCGTGTCATGCACCGTACGTTGCTGTGCACCGTTTCGCATCTCGACTTCATTATGCATGGAACATTATGTGTCGGAAGTCATTTTATTGTTTTGTTCTCGGGAATCTTGCTCTCGAGCGAAAATAATGTGCGGGAGGTCCAGAATGGGGTTGAATATGCAAATTTGCCCAATTACCATGCTAAGCATGTGCGTTTTGCGATTCGTAATGGCAGTTATCAAACCGTGATGGCAAAGAATGGTCTGGCAGGTCTTGACTATCGTACAGAAAAGATGAAATGAGATAAAAATAAAGAAGTATACAAAAATAAATAGATTACATCAAATTTTGAGGTCACTTCTACAATACCGGCTTTTACGTTCGCATAATGAGACGTATTGTTGATATTACTTTAACGTGCAGAGCTTACTTTTCGCAAATCAATATTCCAAGAAGTGTACGTTGTCAATTCTGCATCGTATTTTTTTGCATCTTTTTAATCTTACGAAAGGAACGTATTATTCTGCTATGCATTTAACTTATAGCATAGTAAGAACTGGTACTCAGAGTTCAATATGGATCTTTCATTGAAACGAGCAATACAAGCCGACAGCCTGTTATTTTTTCGTCTTTTGTATTTATTGGTAAATCATTTAAAATTTGCATCATGTTCTAAAAGGCAATGGGGCGCTATTGGCCATTTATATCCATTCCTTTTCTTTTATTCTCTCCTCTGGCATTTACAGGCGCAAAGAGGTGTACATTTTCTGCATATGGAATCTCGGACACTCGGGGTTCGGCTTGCTCGCTCGCTTGGCAGACTTTTTGTGAAAAAATGAAAAGAAATTACCTGAACGTGCAACTATTTATATTTCATTATGGAGACAGAATGCATCAGAGTGAAATTCCTTGACCCATTTTGTTACCTTATCACAAGGTCTTGATGAATATTTGCTTGATTTTAATTATATTGATATACGGTTTATTGTAATGCGGTAGGATTCGTCTTCAGCAATTATTATTTGAATCTAATTCTCAGGAGGAAAGTTCAAGAAAAAATATCAAAATTATATTCGATTATGTAGACCTATACTGCTGACAATAAAAATTGGTAATCTGTTTTTTCAATCCATTTGCCATCCAGGATTTTTGAGAGGGACTTTTATCCTTCTTCGTTCTGCCTCTGTTCGGAAGCGGAATTAACCACCAATAAGACCCTTTCTGGCGTATGTAAGTGTCCCGTTATGGGCGACTAAGGGGTAATTCTGCGGGGTAAAAATGGGGGTTGTGTTGTGCTGGGATACGATTTAGGAAGAAGGCTCTAAGGTATGCGGTACTGAAGGGGACCTGGGAACGCTCAGGACTTCAGTGCCTTCCGCGAGACACTTCGTTCTGCAGGGAATTTTGAGAATGATGGTACTGAGACTGTGACCTCGGGTAATAAGAATTTTTAAATTCTCTCTCTGTCTCTCTCTCTCTCTCTCTCTCTCTCTCTCTCTCTCTCTCTCTCTCTCTCTCTCTCTCTCTCTCTCTCTCTCTCTCTCTCTCTCTCTCCTCTCTCACTCTCTCTCACTCTCTCTCCTCTCTCTCTCTCTCTCTCTCTCTCTCTCTCTCTCTCTCTCTCTCTCTCTCTCTCTCTCTCTCTCTCTCTCTCTCTCTCTCTCTCTCTCTCTCTCTCTCTCTCTCTCTCTCCCCCTCCCTCCCTCCCTCCCCCCCAACACACCCGCTAAGTTGAGTGTAATTCCTCAAATGTAAATAATAATGATGATGATGAATGATTAAACAAAGATATATAGAGGAAGATTAGAAGGATAGAGTAGATGACAGCAATTCAGGGAGGAAATAAAATAAATAAAGAAATTTACGATTTACAATAGGGTAGGAGAATACACATATCACATTATATAATTGGAGTTAAAAATACCAGAAAAAGGTCTTACGCCATACTCAAGCATTTTTTATTTTGCCGCCACATATTCTTCTTACAATAATGCTCTTGAGTTGTTCTCCTACATAGAAAGCCTTGGTCGGTATCCTCTTATAGACGTACCTTCTATTTATAGTCAGCCTCGCTATTCAACAAATAAGAAATGACTTGTCGAAATAGGAATTACGAGTAGCGGATTCCTGACCCGTGGCAAAGAGAGAAGTGGTTTTGCTATGCTGTGGGGAATCCTTTGAGATCTAGCTGTGGTCCGTTGTGTGAGTGATTTTTTTCTTTTTTGTCTGTTTGCTTGCCTGTCTGTATACTCCCATGTTTTTTTCATATTCTCTCTCTCTTTTTTTTTCCTTCTTCTCTTTTTTGTTTCCTCTCTCTCTTCATTTCATCTCCTTCTCTTCTTTTCTCTTCTCTTTTCTCTTCCTTTATTATTTCTATTTTTCTCACTCTGTGTACATATTTCTTTCACGTTTTCTTTCTCTAATTTTCTGTCCCTCTCTCTATTTACCTTTTTAGATTTGTTTTTCCTCAGTTTCATCTCCCCCTTCTCTATTTTACTCTCTCCCTCTCTTTCTCTCTCTATAATCTCCACTCTCTATTTCTCTCTCTCCCACTCACCCTTTCTCTCTCCCTCTTGCCCTTTCTCTTTCCCTCTCTATTTCTCTCTTCCTCTCTCTATTTCTCTCTTCCTTTTTCTGTATTTATCTCTTTTCCTCCCCCTCTCTTTATTTACCTCTCTCTCTGTTTCTCTGTCTCTCTTCCTCTCTCTATCTCTCTTTCCTCTCTTTATCTATTCTCTCTCCTCTCTCTTATCTATCTCTCCCTCTCTTCTCTCTCTCTCTCCTTCTCTGTTTCTCTCTCTCTCTCTAGTATCCTCTCTCTCTCTTTCTCTCTCTCTATTTCCTACTCCCTCTCTCTACTCTTTTCTCTCTCTCTCTATTTTACTTTCTCTCTCTCCTCTCTATTTTACTTTCTCTCTCTCTCTCTTTCTATTTTACTCTCTCTCTCTCCCTCTCTCTCTCTCTCTCTCTCTCTCTCTCTCTCTCTCTCTCTCTCTCTCTCTCTCTCTCTCTCTCTCTCTCTCTCTCTCTCTCTCTCTCTCTCTCTCTCTATTTTACTCTCTCTCTCTCTCTATTTTACTCTCTCTCTCTCTCTATTTTACTCTCTCTCTCTCTCTCTCTTTTACTCTCTCTCTCTCTCTATTTTACTCTCTCTCTCTCTCTATTTTACTCTCTCTCTCTCTCTCTTTTACTCTCCCACTCACCATTTTTCTCTCTATCTGTTTCTCTCTTCCTCTCTCTCTTTCCTCGGCGCCAGAGCGATGTAATCTCCAGGGATGATTCAGTCCGGGGACATTGATGATTATCTCCGGGTTGTAAACTAGTGACTTGCAGGTTGCAATTGCTGGTCACAGTGGGGACGAAGGGGCGGCCACACCCTGTCACTGCTGTTAGTTTTTCTCTAATAGAATGACTAATTGTGATTCTGTGAGTCGCTCTTAGACAGCCACGGCGTAGTCAGAACAGCTGCGAAATCCGAATTCGCAAACTAGAATCTTGCGAGGAAGAGGTTGGGGACCGTCATTTGATCACACATTTGCGAAACAGCGGGGCGACGACGAAGGGTATAAGGTATTTCAAGGAGCTGGGCTGCCCGGGGGCCCTCTTCCTTGTAAGGCAAAGTAAGGGCTTGTCGCTGTATCTACGAGGCAGTTCCTTCGTGTTTGTCTGTGCCCTATTGTGTTTTCTATTGCTTAGGGATTATTTGTCAGTGGTCCAATAGCTCTATTTCCTATTTCGGAAGCTTTGAGCAAGGGTGTATGGTACGGAAGGTTATCGCGAATTCCGCCAAGAATGGGTTTCTCCTCCCTGGTTGAGTCAACTCTTTTGATTATTCTAGCACAGGTGCAAAGTTATGGGGGAAAGACGTCCATGTGTGCGAGACGCGATTCTGACAATCTCTATTTTTTACTTGAAAGTATCTATCGCAGCAAACAGGTAGCAATAAACTGAAAGGGAATTATTAGCCAGGCATTGGCTATATATGTGTCTTATATGCAATACACACACACACACACACACACACACACACACACACACACACACACACACACACACACACACACACACACACACACACACACACACACACACACACACACGCACGCATGCATGTATGTATGTATGTATGTATGTATGTATGTATGTATGTATGTATGTATGTATGTATGTATGTATGTATGTATGTATGTATGTATGTATGTATGTATGTATGTATGTATGTATGGATAGATAGATAGATAGATAGATAGATAGATAGATAGATAGATAGATAGATAGATAGATAGATAGATAGATAGATAGATAGATAGATAGATAGATAGATAGATAGATATACTCATGTAAATGAATGTACTTATACGTATAGATACATACATACAAGCATACATACATATGGATTTTTTCTGACATGTACACACTTGCCATTTCGCTTCTCTCCATTCCCACTCCTACCCCCTTTCTCCGCCTCCCTCCCTCTTCCCTCCATCCTCCCTCCCTCCCTACCTTCTCCTCCTCCTCCTCCATCCTCCCTCCCTCTTCCCTCCTCCCGGCCCCCCTCTTCCTTCCTCCCTCTCTCCTCCTCCGTCCTCCCTCCCTCTTCTCTCCCTCCTCCGTCCTCCCTCCCTCTCATTCTCTCCGCCTTTCTCTTCCCTTTCTTAATTCCTCGGGAGTCAGTGTGCGTCCTTTAGCAAACGTTTCGATCCGACAGAGTGTGAGGAGAGCGAGCCCACCTCGACTCTTTGGGAGGCTGATGAGGACGTTGCGGATTCAGAACACGCCTCCTTCACGCCCCAGCACCGCCCACTCTACCAGGTGAGTGAGTTGCTTTCCTCTCTTTCTTTTCCTCGGTTTATTATTATTATTTTTAATTATTTTATTTATTTATTATTCTTATTCTTATTCGTTGTACGTTGATGTTTTTTTTTCTTTTGTTTTTTTTTCTTTCTTTCTTTCGCTACCATTAAGGACATCGATTTCTTTTTCGAAGGACGTATGTTATTGTCATCACCATCGCGCCAAAATCATAATCTTCATCATCATCATCACCATCACCACCATCATCAGTTATATTTATTATTTATCTTGATTTTTGTATTTTTTTACCGCATGTGTTTTTTTTTAAATATATTTATGATTGCATTACTTTGCTGTAATTTCGTTAGAATACCAGTAGATATTTATACATTTTTATTTTTTATTTCGTTATTATATTTGCTACGACCGACATTCATGATTCATCACATTTTACGTATAGAACTCGGCGATAATAACATTTCAAGTAATTGCTCATATTTCTCTATTTAAAATCCAAGAGATAATGCAAGTTATTTCTCATTTTATATTTGTAAAGGCTTGGTGCGATGATTATAGGCAATCAAGTTATATCTAACATTCATCTGATCACGTAGCTAATGTTATTATGTCGCCATTACTTCGAAACGGCAAATTGATCCTTGTTCCCCTTGATAGAAAATGTCTACTGATGGAGTAATTATATCCAACATCCGGGCACGTTTCTCCCTTTCTTTCTTTCTATTTCTTTCTCTCTTGCATTCTTTCTTGTTCTTTCATTCTATTTTTTCCCATTTCTTTTTCTATTTTTCAATTTCTATTTCTTTCATTCCATTTCTTTTTGTTTCCATTTCTTTATTTATTTATTTCCATTTTCAATTTCCTTTTATTTATTTCCATTTAATTTTCTTTCTTTCCACTTTTTTCTTGTTTTCCATTTATTTTTCTTTCTTCCCATATTTTTTTTTCTCCCTTTCTTTCTTCTTTCATTCCTTCATTACTCCTTCCTATCACACTTCTTTGATTCCTTCATACATCTTTTCTCCCTTCATTTCAATTTTTTCCCCCCTTCTACCTTTCTCCCACCCACGTCTTTGAAGAAGCCGTCTTGGCATGTCGTTGGAAATGAAGCCGTCACCGAATTTCCCGGACGCCTTCGTTATAAGGTTTTGTGCATTAGCGATGGAGATGGATGACATGGCGCGCGGTTCATCATCATCATTCCCTCCGCACGTCCCTCGTTCCATTCCCCACCCCCCCTCCCTCCTTCCCGTCGCCCGTTCTCAAGCTCCTGCTAACAGCCGAATGATGCCTGGCTTCCGTTGCCTGGAGGGGGCTGTAAGAACTCGGGGATGGATTTCTTTTTTTTTCTTTTTTCTTTTTTTTTAAGCTTATTTCGGGTGTGTGGATAGGTGTGTGAGTGTGTGGGTAGGTGTTGTGAGTGTGTGTTGTGTGTGTGGGTGAGTAGGTAGGTGAGTGTGTATGTGTGTGTGTGTGGGTGAGTAGGTAGGTGAGTGTGTATGTGTGTGTGTGTGGGTGTAGTAGGTGTGGTGTATGTGTGTGTGTGTGTGAGTAGGTAGGTGTAGTGTGTGTGTGTGTGTGAGTAGGTGAGTGTAGTGTGTGTGTGGGTGAGTAGGTAGGTGAGTGAGTGTGTGGGTGTGTAGTAGGTAGGTGAGTGTGTATGTGTGTGTGGTGGGTGGGTGAGTAGTGTGAGTGTGTGTGGGTGTGGGTGTGGGTGAGAGGTGTAGGTGAGTGTGTATGTGTGTGTGTGTGGGTGTGTGAGTGTGGTGTGTGGTGTGGTGAGTAGGTAGGTGAGTGTGTATGTGTGTGTGTGTGTGTGGGTGAGTAGGTAGGTGAGTGTATGTGTGTGTGTGGGTGAGTAGGTAGGTGAGTGTGTATGTGTGTGTGGTGTGTAGTAGTGTGAGTGTGTATGTGTGTGTGTGGGTGAGTAGGTAGGTGAGTGAGTGTATGTGGTGAGTAGGTAGTGGTGTATGTGTGTGTGTGTGTGTGTGAGTAGGTAGTGAGTGTATGTGGTGTGGGGAGTAG
>NW_020870324.1:662082-669582 GCF_003789085.1 Penaeus vannamei
TCACGTCCTATCTATGTTGAGTACAGGGTACGCAGACCCCAGTTTGGACAACACTCTATCTATTTATGCTCTATTTGACAAATGATATTGTAAACCTTAGGACTTTTACCGCCCGAACCCAGGCACGTCTTGAAAACAAACGCTCTCAAGAAATCAGATCACAAGCGCCTGTCCACTGCCTCGACTCGACGCATTTCTAAATCCGGCTTGCGTAAATGCGAACCGTGCGTTGTGTACAAAGTGCGTGGGTTCCCGGGCAGGCTGTGAGTGCTGTGTGTCTCGTGCTGGCCTGCCTCGTCACCGGGGGGGAATTAATGAGGTGTTGCGTGGAGAGGGACACGGGTGAGGCCCACGGAGTTATTAAGGCCCCGATGATAAGATCTGATCATAATGGATGGTAAGGCCACGGGGTTTATAAGTAATACAGGTGTAACGGGGAAGTCCCTTATTTTATTTTTCAATTGCATGCACTGCGGTCTCGAATCTTGGAACTTTCGGCGGAGGTTTGCCAGATTTTTTCCCTGGTGGGCTTAACTTACTGCTGGTGAACAGTTCCGAAGGTTTATGCATGCGTTGCGAAGGCGGGCCGTCAGAGAGTGCGTATTGCCGCGGATGCTGTGTAAGCGGATGTTGGGCACAAGAGGAGTCTGTTGGCGATGCTCGAAGCCGCCGCCCGGATCTGCGTGCGCGTGCGATCGGCCGGAAAGTGGCGCGGCCACATGGTTAATGTCGGGATTGTGATGTTTATACGTTCTGTAAAGGATTATTTGTTGTTTATGTCAACTGCGCTTGTTTGAGACTAAACTGATTTTTTGTTTGAGCTCCATCTGCAAAACGCGCGCGCGCGCGCATAGATTTATGATATAGATAAAAGACATGTATATATTGCATGCGAGTATAAACTATATCCAACAAATTGTTGGTATACGGGTATACTGATTATTTTTTAGATTGTTGGTTATATACTGATTATTTTTAGATAACCTCTGGGTCATGTCATGGAGATATGAACATGAATAGATTTGTGGTAACAGATATTACGAATGAATTCTCCTTTAAGGAGGTTTTCATTTATAACTTCCGTTAACCATCTTAATGCACTGTTTCCATTTTTTGTGCACTGTACATTGTATGACTTTCGTATGTCCTTTCACGCTGCAAGGATGACCCGAAAACTGTCTGTGTTACATGAGGAAGCAGAAGACATCTCGTGCACTTCCTCCCTGTCTTCCCGCTCCCCCATCCCTCCGGGGCACCTGTCGCCCGGCCCGATGTCCCCCACGTCCCTCTCCCCCTCCCCCCTGGCCTTCGAGGCGCGGGGCAAGGACGGCGACGAGGCGGCCGAGGATCCCGGCGGAACGGGGGCCCTTGGCGACGACGAGAGGCTTCCTCCGCAGAGGTATCTGGCGCCCAAGAACAAACTTTCGCTCAATTTCCTCTCTTCGAACGAAGCCGAGCACAGCGAGGAGAGCAACAGCGCCAGGTCGGGCTCCCCTTTCGCCATCACGCCGCTGCTGATGTCCCCGCAGTCCATAACATCGCAGATGCTGGCTCTGGCGTCCCCCGTGTCTCCGTTCTCGTCGTCGTCGCCTTTCACGGCTTCCTTGGAGGACATCAACGCCACCACCGACCTCGAATCCAGCTTCTTCCGCGAAGTTCACGGGCCACCCGAGGTGCTGCTGAGGGAGGAAGGCAGCGAGCACCGGGAGCTGTACCTGGGCCAGAGGGTCAGTGCTTCTTCGCTCACTGAGGTCACGGACCTTGCCTTCGAGTCCAGTCCTGACACCGCAGGCCAGGTTATCTTGGCAGAAACAGCCTTAGACCAAAACGGTTTCAGAAGAACAAATGGCATAACACATAGTTATTCTGCTCAAAATAACCGAACGTGGAAACCGACCGACGATGTTTTTACCACACAATTGAAATCACTTACAAGCGAAGACCTTACACAGATGGACGAATGCGCGCAGTGTGAGACCCGACCGCTGCTGAGCATCGGAGAAGAGCATCCCAGAAAAGAGCTGCTGGAACACAAGAGGTGGTCTCACGGCTCACTTGCTCAGCACGTTGCCTCTGGTACCCCGGGCCGGAGCCTCTCTCACTCCCGTCCTCTCCAGCTGGGTGCGGTCACGCCCACCGTCCACAGTCTGGTGGCGCCATCATCCGCGGTAGCTTGCTCCGTCATGGCGTGTTCCGAACCCTCGCAGAGAGACGCTTACGGGGATGTAAACATCGGCGACCCCTTGCATCGACGGGATTCCTTGACGCTGCCCCCGGGTCCTGCGAAGCTGTGGTGGACGCCCCGTTCTCGAGCTGCTTCTCCGCTCTTTTCTTCTGCAGAGTCTTCTCCCCTCGGCTCTCCAGCTTACCGCACTCCACCTGAGGGCTCTCCTTGGTCCACTCCCCGGCCCTCACTTGAGTATACGCCTGCTGGGGATCCTCGCGTCGACATCAGCGGGGAGTGGAGCCTCGACAGTGGTCAGTTGGGTGGAACGCCTTTCCACACGCCGCGACCCTCTCTGACCCCACGCCCATCCCTGGTGCTGGAGCCCAGCGAAGGCCCCCCTTGCATGCTGCTTTTAGGCGGGGACTCGCCGGCACAGGCCGCAGGACTCCCGTGCACCCTCCGCATCCGCCAGGATCCCGACTCCCCCGTGGATGATATTTGGTCGCAGACGTACTTCTTCCCTGCCAGCTTAGATATTACTCAGGAGCCCTTGACCCCTGGTGCTCCTCCCTCACTGCCATCTCTGCCTCCTACACCCTATGGTGGAAACGGAACCCCCGTGGATACCCCTAGTCCTGCGGCATCGCCAGAGTGTCAGAGTGCGCAAGCCGACAAGGAGTCCGGCGAAGAGAGCTCAGTGCCCCAGCCCTCGCTTCAGGAATGAAGAGGAGGTCGTAGCGCTCTTTGCGACAGATGAGGAAATGGATGTGTGGTTGTGTGTTCCGGGTTACACTCAAGGGTGGTGTTACAGTGAGAATCTAGTGCCTCTAGTGTCACATTGAAATAAGTGATTGAACTTTCGATTCTCGAGTATGTACTGGAGCTTGGTGCTTGGCTAGGTGTAGTCTAAGTTAGGATGTTCAGCCGCATGACTTTTCGTCACCAAGAGGAATATTTTGTAATCAGAACATCCACTCCGCACAAGTCTATCGTAAGCCAGCCTTGCCTTCCATGAATACATATACTATATAGTCGATAATTTCTGATCGTGTGGCAACTGCTTAATTCTGTTTCTTGAATTTCAGAGAACATGATCTATACTGTAATCATTTCTCTTGTTCGCTTTTCCGTTTCTTACTTGCACAGGAACAACACATGGTTGATCTTAATGAATCTATGCCTAAACTCCTGTAAGATTTTGCAGTCAGCGATAACTGGGCCAAAATTCTGTATTGTAGGCCATCATTGTGTGCCAATAGGCATCAGTAAAATAAATATGACCTACCTTCTAAAGAAAAAAAGAGCCAGGGGAAAAGAGGACGAAAAAAACGAGCCGTTTGTATTAAGGCACGGGCGGCACTGGCTCCGTCACGCTGCTAAAAAAAAAACTCTACACATTCCAAGTCTGACTTTGTTCTTGAGCTGTGTAGGAGAGTTGGTGTAGATATGTCGTCCGAGGTCATGTATGTGTCTTGTGTCATTTGTAAGTGCTTTTCCAGAGGTCATTATTTCTATATCGACTCCACTGTTTAGATATATTGTCTACAAATCTTTTAAGATACTATTCTTCTTGTAAGCTCGTAGATTTTTATATTTCAAAAAAGAATATGATAAAGAACGCGAGAGACCTCTTATCTAGAGGAATTACATTTATATTACAACCTTATCTTGTATTATGTGAAGGATGTTTAGCAATATATCACGTTCCAGTATAACCAATGTTTTAATTAGCCTATTCCCACATTTACTTAAGTGCTTACCTAGGATCTGAAGGTAAGATATGCACGTCGGGGTAACACGACAGTCTTGAATTTCTTTACTTAATTGTGTATTTGATTTTGTGTTCGTTATTTTCTGATTTGGTTTCTGTTGTCTTGTTCCTGGCACTATTTTATCGACATTTTCCTTTCGAAAATTTCCTCAGCTCAACACAACTTGTTCGATAACATTGAAAACTTCTGTTTAATGTACCTCTTTATGGTTGAACGCAATTTTAGTGTCTTCGGTTATGCACTTAAGATAACTTTATTTGTATATTGATTATTCAGATGTTATAATTTAACCATTATCTGTACTCCATGAAATACCCTAATTACTATGCGGTGCTATTTGCCTGATAGTTAAGCGTAAGGGATGAAGAGACCCGTGATATCTGATTGCCTTTGACGATTGCATAGTATTGTGTTAACGCTCTTTTTGTCCTACCCAGGCCCCCGTCGAAGCGCTCCGGCGATGAGAAGTTGCGACGCACGGGATTGGCCACCATCTCCCCGCAGGTCTGTTGTTTCTGCCACGTTTCGCATCATTTGTTGTACTTGTGTCTCGTTCGCTTCATTGTCCTGTCACACGCACGTACACTCCGGATCAGTGCTATATTCATAATGCATCTATTACCATGGATGGATGCCAGGGGAATTCCTCCCATCATTGTTACATTTTGTACAGGTAGACGTGTTAGTTTGTTTTGGTACATTGTGTTTGTGTGGAGGTTTTACTTACTGGAATATTTCTTTTTATATACCTTCACTTCTCCATTTGTTATTAGATATATCTTTTTAAGCAGTTAACATGCACAGTGTAAGCATATATAGACTTGCTTACTGTGGCAAGTAGACAAGTAGGTATTGCCTATTGATGAAGAGAGGGATCTGGGGTGATGCTTGTGATTCTTTCGTGTGAACAAGTTTCGCATCTTTTTGTCTTGTTCACAGAAGGGCGGGAGCAGTGACAGTGACGATGAGAGAGAGCTTCCCATACCACGCTCTCCCCAGACACGGCTACGGCAGCTCACCAAGAGAAGTCATTCCGTGAGTATTTTTTTTAGCTTCCTTCCCCAAATTTATTTTTTTATTTCGAAAGTGTACGTGTAAGCATGTATATGGATGAGTTCAGAACTCTTCTCGTCTTAAATTATGTAATTTATAATCCTGTTCTATCTTAGGAAGCCTTAAGAAGTGATGACCTGTGCTTACTAGCGTTCTTTTATATCACATTGTAATGTTTGTGTTCTTGGAAGGAATTCATGCAAAAAGAGTAGTTTACCGCAAAGGCAACTAGAAAGATAATATAGGTTCAGAAATATGGGTCTGTGTTGTCCATTGTTTAAAGCTTGGCCCGTTGGTGCGTGGTAAAGGCCCCTTTTAGCCGCAGTCATGGCAGGAACCGAAAATTTATCGCACACGGCGCCACGTACAAACTTGCCGTCCGCAATTATCTCGCTTTCTCGTGGGTTTCATGAAGCGGTAACTTCCTTACGTAGTTAATTCTGATGGTTTGAGATTATAGGGTGGCGACGCTGACACGGGATGGATTTATGGCAAAGGGAAAACACAGAAGAGTATTATTTCATAATTTTTTGATGCGATTAAGAAATGGTATGGTAAAACTTGGGCATTTAAAGAAATACAATGTAGCTTTCCAGTTTAAAACGCACCGAGCTTTGTTGAGAAAATATCAATCAAAGGTTTCTGTAATTGATTTTGCCGAAACTTTATTTATTTTATGCCAAAAGAGATATTAATCCAGAGGCGAAAATTACATAAGCTAGGATAGCTAAACACTAATGTTATTCATAGACACCGGTGTCCGAAAGATGTCAGAGCCTCTATGAAGTTGGGATATTTTTGTTCCCAGGACCCAGAGGTGATACCCCTGTCCCCGCCCCCGTCACTCTACACGGAGGAGGAGGAAGAGGAGGTACTCCGTCCCAGGAAGGAGCACGTGGTGGAGCAGGAGCCGGTCCTACCATCCACGCCAGAATCGGGCTCCTCCAACTCGTCAGCCAACCCCTTCCGAAGCATCAGCGAGAAGGCGAGTCTCGGCAGCAAGGACGACGCCGGTACAGGGACGTCGGTCGCAGCGGAGGTAAGGCTCTTTGAACACTTTGCAGATGAATAAAAGGGAATAAGATAATAATTATGTAGAGGAGCGAAAGGTAATAAAAGAGAATTGGATTATGATAATTTAAAGAAGTGAGAGATAAAGAATAGAGAATAAGATGATGATACTGTGATGAAGCGAGAGATGAATGAAAGAGAATGAGATTGTTAATGTAGAAAAACGAAAGATAAGTAAAAATATGATATTGTAAAGAAGCGAGAGATAAGTAAAAAAGAATGAAATCATGAAAATGTAAAGAAGCGATAGATAATGAAAAGATTAGATAATGATTAGTTAAAGAAGTGAGATAGAAAAAGATGAGATTATGATTATGGAAAGAAGCGAAATATAAAAAGTAAAGAACAATTATGATGTATAATAGAATGACTTCAAGTTATCTCGGTCTCGTGTTGAGGGTTTGGTGGGTCAAGTTAAGATGCTTAGTCGAGGTGGGAATGTCTTTTCATAGCTGTGCAAGACATATTGATGATTTATAATGCAAGTTAGAACTACACTGTTGCAGGTTTATAGCAGACACACATTTATCTCCACGTGTACATGTAAATATATACACTAATACTGCACTGCGCTACACTATATGACTGCGCTACACTGCATACTATACTTAACTACACTTTGCTACGCTGCGCTACACTTCAGTGCAGGACATTGTACTACTTTGCTGTTCATCTCATTTCATTTCAGTTCACTTTATTACGCAATACTGTACTACACTACACTATATTATACTATACTGCATTATACTTCAATATATATGTGTATGTGTGTCAAAAACACATACACACACGCATTCACACACGAACACACACACACACGCATATGCCAACACGCATATGCCAACACGCATATACACACACGAATACACACACACGGATACACACACACACGAATACACTCACACGAATACACACACACGAATACACACACACATACACACATACGCACATAAACATAAATGCAAAAGCACATACATGTTCTGTGTGTATTTATACATATGCACCCACATACATATAATGTGCATCATATATAGATAAATAAGAGATGGACAGATAAATAGATACATGATTTATATTTGATTATGTATCACTCCATGTATGGATTTCCCTTTTTTTTGTCTTTCGTCATATTGCAGTGTATTTAAGTTTATTGTTAATAATTCCATGTATTGAGATATTTACTTTTTGAAGACAAATATGTTTTGTTTGGTCGACTTGGGCGATAGATAATGGATATTTGATTAGTCACCACTTTTATATCCGGATATGGACTCTCATTGTTGAGTTTTTATTAATATATTTTTTGGACATTGAGATGTATTTAAGATTAAAAATGTTGATGTCGGTTAATTTCAACAAATAAACCTCTACCGTTTGGTATACTTTTGAACACACAACCCAGACTGTAAATATTTCGATGCAGTGAAGTGTTTGTCT
>NW_020870324.1:677082-684582 GCF_003789085.1 Penaeus vannamei
TGCCTTCAGCGGGGTGTTGGGTTCCCACACCAGGGAGATCGCCAGGTCACCTAAGTGGGCTGAATAGTTGCGGTTATCATCATCAGGTGCCTGTCATGCTGAAAGCACATACACACGCATCATCATTCCACGCTGCATTGCACCGCACCGTATCACTTACCACATTACACCATACCACGCCACACCGTACCATATAATACCAGTCCACATCACACCATACCATACCTTACCGCATCATACTATACTAAACTATACCACACCAGGCCATTTCTTGTAAGGACCACGTCATAAAGTTTCCTTAGTGCTCATCCCGAAAAAAATATTTGTGTATTGTTATTTCTCCAGTGACAGGTACACACCTACATGCAGTTAATTATTGCCCACGTGTTACCCAAGTGTAGATTGTATATAAACTATTAGTGTTACCAGTATCCCACGCCTAGTCACGCTATCCACTTTGTATCGCACATATAGCACCTTTAACGCATGACACAATATTAATTTACACATAACATAATGGACACGCATCTGCACATGTATAATTCGTTACTCCAAGAGTGACTAGTTCGCCTGCCGGCTCTCACACCCTAAGAAGCTAGGCATGTGGAGGTCTCTCGCCACTGTTTATTTTAGGTCTCCCCCTTTAATCTTGTATAAGAGGCGTCGCCTGTGAGCCATGCTCGGGCAGACACAATTCAGACCTCTTTCGAGTCCTGACCTTCACCAATAAAACCTAAGAAACAGGTGGTCTGCTCACCATCTCCTTTTGTCCGTTGCCTCATTACCTAGAAATAACTATACTTGAAGGCATTGGTTCGATCTCCCATGTAAGCAACTTTGTCGACATAGAGATTGTCCTCATCATGCGCACGTACACGCACGCACACGCACCCCCCCCCCACTCACTCACTCGCACCCATATACTTACACACCCGCCGACACACACACACACCTACCGTATCTCCCTTCTCTATATCACTGCCCCCCCCCCCCCATTTGTTTCAGCGAAACCAGACCTAAGTTCACGATCAGCCTCGGAGACCATAGGAAATGACACAACATTTTCCTCTCGATTTACCCTATTTTATAACTGCAGATCCCGTTGACACACTTTCCTCAGAGTAAACATACAGCTGACGTTGGTGCGGTAACTTGTAACACTGTAATGAAGGTAGAAGCAGGTGAATATCCGACGCTGGAGGAGAAAAAGTTGTATTTTATTTGGAAACGAAGACAAGTTCAGCGGCAACTTCTTAGTACAAGTAGTTTTTTTGTGTAGTTAAGACTTACATAGGGAAGGGGTGTGATAGGGTTAACTTTGCTATTTTCGTGGATATGTCTGTCTCCCTTTGTTGAGTGTGTGGTCGGAGGCAGACTGTGGTAGCCTGTGCACAGCAGCGTGTAACGTGATGCGTCTTGCTATGAAAACTTTTTTCACTGCCACCCCAACTCGTATTGTTTTTTACCTGCCAGGTAACGTTACTCTCACGTCGATCGGATATTATTTTATCCTTGTTACTTCCTCTTCCTCCTGTCCTTTTGTCTCCCCAGCAATGCGAGTTTTAACATCACCATCCCAGTGTATTTCCTGCAACAAAGGCACTGAAATGTTAATCATATGTCTTGTATCTTCATCTGTTGTACTGCTCGTACGATAACTTGCCGCGTTGGTCTGGCTTCTTTTCTAATATGAACAGCTGTTTGGTTCTAAATAATTGTTTTTGTACTCTGGGGCATTTTGTAGTGAAAGGCCATATTGTAAATTCATTCATATAGTAGAAATTTTGTCTATTTCATGTGAGAGCATCGAGTATTCTATCAAATAAGCAATATATACTTATATAGATAGATATACATATAGATAGTGTGTGTGGAGAGTGGGGGGGAAAGTAGTGTGGGTGTGTGGGGGTGTATTAAATTACATTATATTTTATTATATTAAGCCACCGCCATACACAATCAGATTGCCGTTATTTTCCTAAGACCGTCGTCTTGACTTGGCCCGCCGCCTTCCGAGTCCCGCGAGACCCGGACGGCCCCCCGGGTTCGTCACACGCCTGATGGCTCCTCAAACGCCTCGTCAGCCTCGTGAAAGTGACACCGCGCGCCCTGAATAGAGCTGTTCCTCCGCCATCTGCCGACGCCGAGGGCCTTAAGGCTCGCCAACCGGACATTGTTTGAGCAATTAGAGGGGAAAATTGAATGAAAGCCTCGCACTCCAGGACGGTATTCGTCCCGCGCATGCCTTTGGTTAAGTTCAGTGGCGAGATGTGTATGCACGCAGTTACACCCACTCACACGCACGCACTCACGCACGCACGCGCAAACGCGCGCGCGCGCGCACACACACACACACACACACACACACACACACACACACACACACACACACACACACACACACACACACACACACACACACACACACACACACACACACACTCACACTCACGCTCACACTCACACTCACACGCACACAGACACACTCACACAGACACACTCACACGCACACAGACACACTCACACTCATACAGATACAGCACTCACACTCACACTCACACTCACACACTCACTCACACAGACACACGCACGGACACGCACTCACTCACTCACTCAAACACTCACACGTACTTATACTCAAACACACTTGTGTGTGTGCATGAATATTAGGATATTTGTACGTATGGGTATATGCACAGACATAAATGCATACGCAGGATTAAAAAATAGTTTTTGCAAAGTCCGTCGAGAAGAAAGCATTATGTCGGTCACTGCCCTTACCACAAATTACCAAAATCCTTAACATCATCCTTTCCTTTCGTGTTTCAATGTGTAAGCAGCGATCTGAGGTCTGCAGGCTGCCTTGCGGCTTCCCCCCTCTCCGTCTCTCGCGCAGGGAGAGGCAGTGAAGAAAGCCCTTTTCTTTCACGCGCCGTAAACAATATGTCACGGAGTTCTTCGATAGCAAGTGTGGCGCAAATCGTCCACTTATTTGGCAAGAGCGCCTGGCATTCCGCAAGTGTGAGGACGCCCCCTTGAGTTGGCGGCGGCGAGGAGGAGGAGGAGGAGGAGGAGGAGTATTGCCTGGCTCTTTTCTCCCTGCTGGTCCTTGAGAGTGCATGAGAACGGGCAAACGCATGCCGCCACTGCCGCATGCCGGGCGAACCTCCTTGTGCCAGGGGGCCTGTCCGTTCCTCCCCCACCCGCATGCACGAGGAGAAAACAGACGGTGGCAAGTTGTTGTCTGTGCACCGTGTTACGAAGGAAGAAAGTATGTCATGAAGGGAATTTTGTGTCTTTGAGCACGTCTTTTTTATTTATTTATGTTTTAGTATAATGGCAGATCTCTTTTTTGTATGATGGCATACTATTTGACGGTTTGAGATTTCTCTTTGCATCTCGTCGTTTTACGTCGTAAAATGCCGGCTTGTGTTGTGTTGTATCAAACCGTAAACCAGGCTTACGTACGTCAGAAAAGTTTGGCCTTGAGTAAAGGGAAGTGTCTCGAAACGAATTGCTGGAGTGTGGCCTGGTAGTTCTGAGGGAGGTCAATATTTTTGTCATATGATTTTTTTTTTTATTTTTTTTAATCCCCTTCTTTAAATATTTTAAAGTTCTTTGGATACATGTTGTCCAGACGCTAAAAAAACAAACTTTGATAGATATTTGAATTGCCTAAGGTATATAGGTAGCTGCTGCCCTACAGTTTTCAATAATGCAGTAATTAATATAAGGTATTTAGAATCAGTAACTGATGATGTAACACTGGGAGCAGTGACAAGAATGGGATTTTCGATAGCCTCGTTGTGACACTAAACTGTTTGTGATTTTTATGGTGTATATGGTTGATAGCCCCCATCAGACTCCAGGGAATGGTTAGGTGGTGTCAAGGGATGACCCCCTACCACCACCGCACGCCAGAATGCACACGCAATTCAGATGTTTTGCACGCGGATCGAGGGTGAAAGTTCCGCTTTCCGTCACAAGCCGAAAACATCAAGTGCCTGTAATTATAGCATAGATGCCACGGAGTTGCTGTCGGTGGCTGTTGCGGTCGGTAAATTTGGGGAGTATTTAGGACGGTTTTGCTGGTCTTTTCGCGCACAAAACCGGTAGGGAAGAACAGTAACGTTCGCGCAGCCTGGATTTGCCGCTCTGTCACAGGCCCTTGGACCCCGCGTCGTGTGGGTACGAGACGTCGCTTTGAATTGTCAGTTATCGAGCCAGTGGAGGATCAAGCCATTAGGATATTAATTATGAGACATCCCGGAGGGCTGGGATCGTCATTACGTTGTATTTCCGTATCGGTCGTTCCGTTCTCAGGATAAAAAGGATGTCGAGGCAGCTACTTTCCTGGTTATCGGGGCAAATCGTTTTTTTCCATCTACTTCTTACGTCATATATGTAAGATGGCTTTTTCACGTTTCTTCATACATCTGTGGCTTTCTGCGGGTTTTTAGATCGCAGCTACAGTGCGTGGGTAGTCGGAAGCTAGTGGGTTAGAGCGGAGGTCGATTGAGATATGTTATATCCATGTACACATGCGTTCACATCTATATCTATACGCACGCACGCACGCACGCATGCATGCATACACGTACACACATACACACACGCATACGCACACGCACACACACGCACACGCACGCACACGCACACACACACACAACACACACACACACACACACACACAGCACACACACACACACACACACACACACACACACGCACGTGTATATATGTATTATGTGTATGTGTATATATATATATATATATATATATATATATATATATATATATATATATAATATAATATGTTTTTTATATGTATTATATATTATATATTAATGTATTATATATATTATGTATTTATATATTATATATATTATATATATATATATATATATATATATATATATATATATATATATATTATATATACACATATACACACATACACATATACACATACTCACACACGTCTAGTATAAAAGTTCGCTCAGGTTGTAGTAAGTTAATTTTTTCTGGGGTTACGGGACAATACTTTAAATTCCCGCTCTGCATATTGCACGACAACGAACTACAGTGTAGTCGAATGTTCGATAATCAGTATATCGGTATCTAGCCCTGATGGATGAATACCAATTTTAAGTAGAGTTCGACTGTTAGTGTAAATGTATTCCAAGTACAACAACAAAAATGAAATTCGAGAGAAAAAAATCACAGAGGAAGCTTTTTTTTGGTGAAGTTTGATTAGATTTCTGTGGCTTTACACCATTTCCCTTTTCGATAAATCAGAAGTTATCAGAACTCACGCGTCGGGACTGCTCGAGACTCTACGCATCTAACACCTACGAGCGTAATCTTCTCGCACGGAAAGAATATTCGAAGTAGGAATCCTCGCGCCGAGTGAGCACCATGGGTTCTCGAACTACCCTCACGACCCAGCCATGAGTCAGAGCACAAGCCCCTGAGAGAAAAATGGTGGGCGCGTGCGAGCAGGTGGGCGCAGCATGACAGTTTGTTGACCTCGTGCCCAACGCTGGATCTTGCGGCCACGCCACCGCCGCTGGATCGCCCCACGTCGGCTTGTCAGGGAAAAGAGAGCCTGGCGGCGGGGGGTCCGGCGCCGGCGCGGCCCGTCCCTCAGGCCCCCGGCGCGCCAGCTTCCCAGAGGGGGCTCCCTGTCGCAGAAGGCAGCGCCGCCGGAGCCGAGTCGGGCGGGGACGCGACCCGGGAGCGAGCCAAGATAGATGGGTCCCCTGACAAGCCTGCTGGAAGCGCCCGCAAGGACCAGTCGGCCGAGAAGGAGGCAGCGAAAAACATGGACTCGAAACTCCCTACGCCGGAACACATCAACTCCTTCTACGACCTCGTCAGGGCAGTGAAGAAAAGGTGATGGCACAATCTGGGTCGCGCGCCCTAAGAAATCCAAGGAAAATTACATGCTGCTGTTTTTTTCATCTTCGGGAAGCTCTAAAAGTTTTGTTGTTTGGATTTTGTGAACACATCCGTGATAAAAAACAAAAACAAAAAACTAGAGATAACGAGAGAGAAACGTAAATAGCTGAATATTTTTGTCTATATTTCTGTTGGTACTTACCCGTAAATGTACACATGTGTAATTTCATGCATGTCCTTGTCTTCACGTTATCAATGTATATATAATAACAATATTAATGGAATATTAAAGATGAATCATTTTGCTTTCTGATTTTTTTCTTCTTTTTTCCGAATTGGCAGTTGTAAACAATTTTACTACGGGGTTTCATTGAGTTTTAGCCGATTTCACGATACTTGTATTATATGGATTTTTTTCCCTTTATATTACAGCACCGAGAATCTCTCCGCGCAGGAAATCGAAGTAAGTGTTCTTTCTGCAAGAGTTTGTTATATATATTCTGTTCGCAGTTTCTATTTCATTTTGACAATCGTTCATGAAATATTTCTCGTTAAACAGCTTGTATTTTTTCGGTTAATGATGCCAAATTTTGTTTTTCAAAATTCTTTTTGTGGGCTAAGAAAATACCAGTTTATTTTCATCCAAAGCCTTTAAACTACCTCATTACCTACGCAAACCTTTCTTACCTTGATTTCTCCTGTCCCTCTGTCGCAGGGGAAGTTCAAGCAGCTGTCCCTGGCCTTCAACACCGACCGCCTCACCCTGCGCCAGCGCCTGGACGTGCAGCAGCGGCAGAGGGACACCGCAGAGAACAATTTCGAGACGGAAATCAACCTGCTTCGCAGTGCGGTGCTGGTAAATTTTCTAGCTTTGTATACTTGTATGTGTGTTTGTATATTTATTGGTTTATTTG
Organism: Penaeus vannamei; assembly: GCF_003789085.1. Taxonomy (NCBI): domain Eukaryota; kingdom Metazoa; phylum Arthropoda; class Malacostraca; order Decapoda; family Penaeidae; genus Penaeus; species Penaeus vannamei. The sequence goes on from NW_020870324.1 coordinate 683,898, forward strand.
GACACACACACACACGCACGCACACGCGCGCGATCACACACGCACGCACACGCGCGCGATCACACACGCACGCACACATCACACACACACACACACACACACACACACACACACACACACACACACACACACACACACACACACACACACACACACACACACACACACACACAAGGTCTATGGACCTTGCACACACACGCATACGCACGCACACGTACACGCATACACGCACACACACACATAGAGAAGGATAGAGGGAAAGGGGAAGAGAAAGGGAAAGGGAGACGCATCACTACACTTCTTACCCCGTGTGTGCTCTCCAGGCCCTCCACGCGGACTGCCTCGACTCGGAGCTGGTGGACAACGTCACGCAGGTCCGTCGCCAGCTGGATGTCCTCATAACCACCTCGACCAGACTCGTCTCTGCCTCTGAGGTAAAATGTTTGATTTATTTATATTTTTTGTTATTCTTTTTTCTCTCATTCCTCTTAAAGATCCAAATATTTGTTTCTTTATTTTCTCCCCTGACGCCAAATTCAGCCTATCGTCCATCTTCATTTATTGTAAGCACTCTGACCCCTTTTCTGATGCCCCAAGTCGCTAACCCTTCACCTGTCTCCCCCTTCTGTCACCTGCCTCGTGTGTCTCAGCCTCCACCTTCACCTGTGTCCTTCACCTTCACCTG
>NW_020870324.1:704582-707082 GCF_003789085.1 Penaeus vannamei
CACACACATACACAGCAACACACAGCACACACACACACACACACACACACACACACACACACACACACACACACACACACATACGTATATGTGCATACCCTCTCAGGTAATAGATAGACAGACTTATCGTTAGATACATACACATAGATCAACAGTTATACCAATAGAACGACATCCATTCCCACACACCACACCCGCCCATCCCTCCACCCGGAATAGAAGCAAGACACGCACAGGACATGGCACGCGCCCAGAGTCAATCCCCACGCCCAATCACTCACGCCCGCCGCCTCGGAACAGCTGATGAGCATCTTTCAGGTGAGAGAGAAATCGACCGCAGCATCACCTCTTCCTCTCGGGCGTCGAAATCTTTTATATTATTTTCTTTATTTATATTTCCTTGGTTGATTAACTCGGTTGCAGTTGCTAGGGATTGTGGATTTATGCGATGTCTTGTATTTTGTGTTTGTGTGGATGTGTTTGAAGGTCTGTGTATGAGGAGGAGGGGGGGGCGGTTGTGCAGGTATGGTGTGTGTGTGGCTCTCCTCTTTTCTCTCTCCCTCTCCCCTTTTCTCTCTCTCCCTCTCCCCCCTTTCTCTCTCTCCCTCTTTCCTCTCCCTCTCTCCTTCATCTATCTCTCTCTCCATCCCTCCCTCCCTTTTTACTTCCATCTCTCTCTCTCCCTCCTTCCCCCTCTCTCTTTTTTTCCTTCTCTCTCCCACTCTCCCTTTTCCTCCCTCTCCTCCTCTCCCTCTCACTCCCTCCCTCTCCTCTCCTTCCCCCTCCTCTCCATTTTCTTCTCTCTCCCACTCTCCCTTTTCCTCCCTCTCCCTCCCTCCCTCTCCCTCTCCTTCCCCCTCTCTCCTTTTTCTTCTCTCTCTCTCTCCTTTTCTCCCTCTTCCCTTCTCCCTCTCTCCTCCCTCCCTCTCTCCTCCTCCTCCCCTCCCTCCCCCTCCCTCCTTTTCTCTCTCTCTCCTCTCTCTCCCTTTTCCTCCCTCTCCCTCCCTCCTCCATAGCCCCGTCTGCCTCGACCACCGTGGCAAAGGCAAGGCGAGTCCCTGGCGCGAGTCCAGCGCAGTCCGGGTGAGTCACAGCTGGGCTCCCAAACAGACATAACTCTTGTACGAGTAAAGACCTTTATATGTAACGGAGACTCACCTCTTGGGTTCATACGGTAGATTCGGTAGATTTCAGGTCGACTTGGCGTAGATCTGAGGGAAGGTAAGAGCGGTAAACAAGGAGCTTAATGATAATCTGAGGTAGGCTCGTAGTCCTTTTGTTGTCGGGGAGGGGGGGGGGGAGGGGGAGGGGTTGGTAGAATGGACACCTTGGGTTGAAACACAGACTCTGGCCTTTTAGGGGGAGCTCGGGATGGCAACGCTCTCTTTCTCGATCTTTCGCTTTCTCTCTTTTTTCTTCTCTTCTTTCTCTTCTCCTTCTCTTCTCTTCTCTTCTCTTTCTTCTTCTCTTTCTCTTTCTCTTCTCTTCTCTTCTCCTTTCTCTTCTCTCTCTCTTCTCTTCTCTCTTCTCTTCTCTTTCTCTTCTCTTTCTCTTCTCTCTTCTCTTCTCTCTCTCTTTTACATTTTCGACTTTCTTTTCTGCCTCTCTCTGTTTTCTCTCTATCTCTTTCTCTCCTTCTCTTCCTATCTACCATCTACCTAATTCAAAATATGCTTTACGGTCCATTGAGAATTTTTGGCTACTAGGTCAGAAGGTAATCAGGTGGCAACAGGTACCAATATACATTTTTTTAATATCTTTCTAAAATAGACGATCAAGAATATATCCAGTGGTAATATTGATGGTAGTATTGATACTTTAAATAACGATGATGTTGCAGCGTCAATGTTAACACTAAGACCGTAAAATTGACAGTAATATTCGTAAGATCAACATTATACCGACCTCGAACAGCTGTTTATGCTCACGGATGGTTACGTTATTCTCACCGGTCGAGCGTGAGGTAAAGGGTATAAACACGTCTCTTTCTCTCTTCTCTCTCTTCTCTCTCTCTTTCTCCCTCTCTCTCTCTCTCTTTTCTCCTCTCTTCTCTCTTTCTCTTTCTCTCTCTCTTTCTCTTTCTCTTTCTCTTTCTCTTTCCTCTTTCTCTTCTCTTTCTCTCTCTCTCTCTTCCCTCTCTCTCTCTCTCTCTCTCTCTCTCTCTCTCTCTCTCTCTCTCTCTCTCTCTCTCTCTCCCTCTCCCTCTCCCTCTCCCTCTCCCTTCTCCTTCCCGTCCCCTTCCCCTCTTTACTCCCACCTTTCCCACTCTCCCCCCCCCTTTCCTTCTCTTCCTTTCCTTTCCCTCTCTCCCTCTTTCCGTTCCTTCTTCCTTTCTCTCCTCTCGTTCAGCCCCCCCTTCTTCGTTACTCGTTCGTCCTCCCCCTTTTCCCTCACTTTCTATCTTTTCCCCTTTCCCACTCTTTCTTCCCTTCTCCCTTCCCTTACACCTCGTCCTGTATCCCTCCTTTCCCCTTCCCTTCCTCCCTTTCCCCTCTCTATC
>NW_020870324.1:712082-717082 GCF_003789085.1 Penaeus vannamei
ATGTGTGTGTGCGTGTGTGTGCGCATATAAATATATACATATATATACATACGCACATGCATATATATCATAAAAGCTTGCCGACGCTTTATGAAATCCTCGCTCTATAAAATCCAGCAAAAACTCCAACCGATTTCTGCGTAAGGAAATTCGCACTTTTTTTTTGATAAACGGATTTTGTTTTTCCTCAAAAGGCTCCTCTTTTGTGCCTCTGACACGCCTGCTTATCCAACCCACATTTCCAGCTATTTGTAGTATGTAGTTATGTCTTTGCTGTTGTTGTTTTTTTGTTTTTGTTTTTGTTTGTTTTCTTCTGTTGTTGTTTAAAAGATTACCTGTTGCTGGTATGTGCTTGTTATGATTCATTTTATTGCAGTGATTTTGCGTTGCAATTATTTTCATTTTGGGATGGTATTTCTTTTTTTTTTTTTTTTTTTTATTATTTTTGTTTTCTATTCAATTTTGTCTTATGATTGTAAGTCGCTTCTTTGTTTGTTTGTTTCTGTTATGTTTATGTTCGTTATCTTGTCCCTCCCGACACATCACACACAGTTCTGGTAAGGTCAAGTTAATTTTACAAAAAAACTTTACTCTATTTGGATGCAGAAACTTACCTCAACCCCCCCCCTTCCCCTCACTCTCCCCTCCCTCCCTCCCTCATCACTTCACTCTTACACTTAAATAGTAATAGTAATCATTAAAAATATGTCTTAGAATTTTATTTAGATTAACGGAGTATGCTTACCATCACATTTCACTTTAGATACTTTAGATGACGGTTTAGAAATCTGTCTCTAATTTGGCCTCAAGTTAAAATCATTTTAGGAGGAAAACGCAAAGAACGTTTCTCTCTTTCCGTTGTTCTACTAATCATTTATCTCAAGAACAAAGCGAAGCGAGGAAACGTTACGTAAAACGTTTTCCCTTAAAACGTTTTTGACTTATCTAAGCCAAATCTTTATAATTAATTGCTAAAAAAGGTATATCGTTTAGATGTCTTGTCTTATTTGAAATCGTCCTTGTGACATCTTTTCTTTTAACTAATGATTTAGATACAACAAATATTTTTAGTTAAATAATTTTAATTAATTGTTTAAAGTTCGAGAACTCATGATGTAGTTAATAGATTCAACTTATTCACTTAGTTTCTATCACTGAATTGTCTATAGTCTAGATAGCATGACGATAATCTAGTGTTGTAGATTTCAGAATTACATTGATTTAAAAATGTTAGCAAATCCATAGAATGAGTGTCATGCCATACCCCTTTTTGTCTGCATGGAAATGCCCTTCTCGACAAAGTGCATCTACCTTGTGTAAGATTCATTTTAATGGCCCTAGGACTTGGTAGATTTCAATAATATTCATTGTGTCATTTTGAGGAACAGAAATGATAGTTTTCACAATGCTGGATGTACGATTGACCTTTTGGAAGGTACGCGTTGTTCAGAATTGTTTCATTCTGGCGACGATGAAATTCTGAAACGTCTATCGTACAAATGGCTTTATGAAAACCATTCGTTCTCGTTCCTTTGTTTCCCTAGACAAACATGTCCCTCATAAAGTTACTGCATGACTTCATCTCCGTCGGCACGCATGTTGCCACATGTAGACCACCAGGTTATCGCATGACCTTGCCCCTGTCGCCATGCATGTTGTCCCGTGGTGACGCCCTTCCCTCTCCCGCCCCCACAGCGCATCAAGCACTCGCCTCCCCGGGAAGTCCTGTACTCGGACCGCGCCTTCAGCGAGCCTCGGTTCGTGGGGCGCGCCCGCTCGAGCAGCTATGAGTTCGAGCCCTTCCCGAGGCCGAGCTCCCTGGAGGAGGGCGACGTCAGGATCTTGCCCTTGCACTACAAGCACCCCTACCGCCTGCCTGTCGAGGACGAGGTAATCCCGCCCCACGAGAGCTCCATTTGGCCCAAGGGAGTCAAGCACTTCAACCTGGTCTCGTCGTATGACCTCATGTGCGGATTCCTGGGCCTTTTGCCGCCGGCGTGGTATGGCCACTAGCTCCCTCCCTCCCGCCGGGGCGCGAAGCCACACTGGGAAGCCCAAGCTCGGGCCCGTGAGTCCATAGTAAAAGAAAATCCAAAAATCTGAACTGCACCGCCTCCGGGTGTGGCTGGAACCGCGTGGAAGGAAACGCGCGTCTGTACCCTCCATCGCCGGACTTTTTGTTTTGTTTTTCTTCGCTTTTTTTTACATTTTTTTTCACTTCAGGAACTCGTGAATTATGGATTGAGCGTTTAAGATGCGCATGAGCATGTTCTTTTCTAACAGGGGAACGTAAAGGCAACAAATAACAGTGTTGGAAAGATCGGTTGAACCTTTGCACGTTTTCATCGATTTTTTTTTCTTCTTTTTTCGACTCGGAATGATTTGCGCTTCTCTTCGAATCTTCCCAAATCTGATTCTTAAATTCTCTCCCCAATAGTATTCATAATATAAGTCGGCCTTTATCAGACTTCATGAGATGATGATTCCTCTTCTTCAGCTGTTTGCAACAAAATGATTTAAAAATGCTTGATTTTTCTTCTTGTCTCCAAAAAGGAAAAGCTGAGACTGCACAGACCTTGCCCGCCTGTGCGCCGAAGGTCGTTGACTCTTTTCTCTTGTCCGGCAGCGGCGGAGATGCTGGCTAGTAGACCCCGTCTGGTACCCGAACCCCTGGGCGTGGGACAGCATCTGGGTCCCCCCGCACGAGAACCGCTCCCAGCCGCACTTCGGCTACGAGGCGTACCGCCAGCTCATTTTGAAGTACCTCGAGCTCAGGAACCGCAAATACACCGTGGTCCTCCGGCTCTGCCCGCTCCACCAGCACCTCCTGGATGACGGCAACGGTGTCCTTGTTTAACGACTGCGTGGTCTTGCCAACAGGTGAAGCAAGAGCCCCGAGTGACGCTGGCGGCGCTCCACCCGTACCGCCTGCCCGTCGAGGACGTCCGTGTGCCCCCGCACGAGAGCTCCGAGTGGCCCTCCTCCGTGCCGCACTTCAACCTCGTCTCCTCCTACGACCTCATGGTCCAATTCCTGGGCATCGGCTGCAAAAATTGCTAACGGGCGGCGGCGTCGAATGAGGGGCATGATGGGCAAATTGGCTATGAGGGGCATGAGGGCATTGGGTTCACGGGGGGGCGTGATTGTGTCAAAGTTGTCAAGGATGTCAAAATTGCTAGTCTAGGGCCTGTTTTTACAGATAGTTCTCTTCCTTCATCTTCCTCTCATTCTCTCCTTGTAGCGATCACTCTGCCTCGCCTTCTGTCTGTCTCTCTCTGTCTCGTCAACCGAGGGCCTGTGTGCACATTGTTTTTCAGTCTTTCTTCTCTTTCTCTCTCTTTTATTCTTCCTTCTCTTTCACCAAAATCTATGGCAATGGTTCCCAAGCCGGGGGAGGGACAAAGGTCTTCTTTATTGTTGTTGTTGTGATTATATAAAGGAAACTGTGACGGAGAAATGTGCGAACGTTCCAGTCATGCATAATCATGAATGCAGGAATATTACCCTGTATTTTATTCAAGATCAGTCATCTTATATGTAAGAAATCTTATCTGTGATCGAAGAATGTAAAGCACAAAACGCAAACAAAAAAGTATACATATATTAATGAAGAGTATGTCTTTTTGTTTCTTTTTTTCATCATTCTTTTGTTCATAATTGCCTACCTTCGCCTATCCACAGTTATCATGAATTGTCACAGTCAGTTTATACTGATGGTCCCTTGTGTATCATAAACAAAATCTTTGGCATGTAGATTCCAGTTTGAACTTCTCGCTTTGTTCAATCATATAGTCATTTTTTTCTCTCAATAGCATTACTAATTTTTCTATGTGATATTATTATGACCTTTATCATCCATACCATTTTATATGCTTCGGTTCTGTGAGCTGGTTCCACGGCTGGTTCCATTCCTGGTTCCCCAGCTGGTTCATGGACATTTGGTGTACGTGTGAACAGAGCTTATCGCACTAATACACATGTACATGCTGATCTGAATAATATAATGATGTTGTATACAGTGTATTTTTATCTCCCTTCTATAGAAGACATGCATTGCACAAGGGAATGCTATCGGCAATGCATAATCTCTTTCTTCCCTCCTCCTCCTCTTTTTAATTCCTTCTTCTCCTTCTCCTATTTCTCTCCCCCTCTTCCTCCTCCTCCTCGTCTTCCTCGTCCTCCTCCTCCTCCTCATACAAGTTGAGAAACTGTACAAAACCTAGTCATGCATTCGATATGAGTGTAGAAATAATACAAAAACCATGCTGGGCAGTAAATGTAGTATAAACCCTTATTACAAATATGTACGATTGATTTAAAACAGTACATAGAATATAGGAACAGTTCAAAACCTAGTTATGATTACAGTTCGAAGCTTAAACAAAGCGATATATAGTTTCACAGTAAATACAGTACTAGACGTATAACAGTTTTAGTTATAGATACAAATTACAAGTGATTACAGAAGCAACACGAAAGTACTGATAGCAAATGGAAAGTTATGGAAAGGCAATATAGCCCTGAAATTGTACAAATCCTGGTAGTGCGTACTATAGTAGGCCTAGGCTACAAACAATACAGACCCGAGATGTAAATTCAGTATTAGGATTTTGAAATAACACAGACACTATCGACTAAGGCCAATGGAATTACACTTGATACAGCTTAAATGAATTAGGTCTTATTTCGTTTTTATTTTTTTACGTACGTTCGTTTCCCTAAAGTATTCTCTAGAAACTCTTTAAAATATAAGTTTTGTGGAGGAACCTATTGGCAGAAGAGTTTGCTATCTTTGCCTTAACAACTGGGATGCCTAGGTGTTTACTCCAAGACTGAGCTGTAATATTTCACAGAAACAGCATATATTTGTATCAATTATTTACCCAGAGCGCCACTTTCCACTCCCTAGGGCCTGGTGTTGGCATGGAAGACCAATTCAGATATAACCAATTCAGATATAACCAATTCAAATATAACCATGGGTGAATATTAAACCCCTA
>NW_020870324.1:722082-729582 GCF_003789085.1 Penaeus vannamei
AGGTTTAACTGTGATGACTATTGGTGAGAGAAATTTAAATGTGATGATGGGTGATGAGGGATATGAGTATAAGGATGGAGGATATGACGGTGGTGACGGAGGTGATGAAGCTGTGGCGGAAGTGAGGGATATGAGAAGGAGGGTGATGACAGATGATGATGAGAGACATGAGAAGGATGATGAGGAAGGGAAAGCATGAGCTGGATTAATGAGGATTGACGATAATACATAATGATAACTAAAATATTATGATTGTAACCATAACAAAAATAGTAATAATAGTAGTAACAATATACACATTAATATTGATAAAGATAATACTAAATATATAATAATCATAAATAATGAATATAAAAAAACACTCTTTATACTTTATAGTAGTAACAAAACATGAGCTGGATTAATGAGGATTGACGATAATACATAATGATAACTAAAATATTATGATTGTAACCATAACAAAAATAGTAATAATAGTAGTAACAATATACACATTAATATTGATAAAGATAATACTAAATATATAATAATCATAAATAATAATAATAAAATAAATAAATAAATAAACAAATATCAAAATTTTAAAAAGTACTAAAATAAAATGAAAAAAAAAAAAATCCTTCCTTACATTAAATAAACAAATAAATATCAAAATCTAAAGAAAGTACAAACAAATAAAAATAATAAAATCTTTCCTTACATGAAATAAACAAACAAATACCAAAATCTAAAAAAAAAAAAAAAATATTTAAAAAAATATAAAATCCTTCCTTACATTAAATAAACAAATAAATATCAAAATTTTTAAAAAGTACAAAAATCAATCAATAAAATCTAAAAAAAAAAAAATACAAAAAAAAAAAAAAAAATGAAAAATCCCTCCTTACATTGGGGAAGTCGAGGCCGAGGTTCTCCTTCTCGCTGAGCCACTCGGTGGGGCCCTCCGTGTACAGCCGCTCCTCGTACTCGCCCCGTGTACTCGAGGAGCAGCCGGATGCTTTGGGCGAGCTGGAGGGGGAGAGGGGGAGAAGGGGGAGGTTAAAGGGGGGGGGGGGTAAGGGGGGTTAAGACGAGCTGGAGGGGGGATGGAGGGGAGGTTAAAGGTTTAAGACGAGCTGGGGGGGGGAGTGGGGAGGAGGATAAGGAGGGAGGTTAAGGAGGATTAAGGGTTTAAGACGTACTCGGTCCCCGTGTACCTCGAGGAGCAGCCGGATGCTTTGGGCGAGCTGGGGGGGGGAGAGGGGGAGGTTAAGGGGGAGGTCAAAGGGGGGGTTGAGCGGTTTAAGAAGTAGTGGCGGGAGGGGGAGGGCGGAAGGAGAGGGGGAGAGAGGTTAAAGGGGGTTTAAGGGTTTAAGACGAGGGTTAGAGGGCTTAAGACGAGCTGGGGGGAGGGGGCGGAGGAGAAGGGGGGAGGATAAAGGGGGTTTAAGGATTTAAGACGAGCTGAGGGGGGAGGGAGAGGGGGAGGTTAAAGGGGGGGTTAAGGGTTTAAGACGAGCTGAGGGGAGGGAGAGGGGGGTATTTAGGGGGGGGGGTTAAGGGTTTAAGAAGTAAGTGGTGGGGGTGGAGGAGGAGGAGAGGGGGAGGGAGGTTAAAGGGGGATTAAGGGGTTTAAGACGAGCTGGGGGGAGGGGGGGGCGGAGGAGGAAGGGGGGTTAAGGGTTTAAGACGAGCTGAGGGGGGGAAGGGGGGAGAAGGGGGAGGTTATAGGGTTTAAGACGAGCTGAGGGGGGGAGGGGCGGAGGAGAGGGAGGTTAAGGGGGGGGTAAGGGGTTTAAGAAGTAGTGGCGGGTTGGTGATGGTGGATAAGATAGATAGATTACTGAATAGATAGTTTAGACAAGGTGATAAATAGATGAATTGATAGATAGATCTGATAGCTAGATAAAGTGATAAATAGATGACCTGATAGATAGATAGATGGGCTGTTAGATAGATGTACAAAATGAGAAACGGAATGACAGCAGAGATGAACAGACAGGACAGGTAGTTTATGATAATAATTAAATAAATGAAGCTGTATTTTTTGGATTTATTGCTGATCTTTAAAACTGATGGATGAATAAACAGTGATTAGAATAACTATAAATATAGTTATAAATATATAAATATATATGAAATATAAAATAAATAAATATATAAATATGATTAAAAAACTATATAAATATAGTTATTTCACGCCCTCATCCATACGGGCAGCGTCGTGTGGGCGGGGTTGCAGCAACGTCCACAAATGTGTCACATCCACCCACGATGATGGTGATGATGGTGGTGGTGGTGATGATTGATGATGGTGATGATGAATAATGATGATGATGATGATGATGATGATATGATGGTGTGGTGGTGGTGGTGAATGATGATGATGATGATATGATGATGATAATGATAATGATATGATATGATAATAATAACGATAATAATGATAATAATAATAATAATAATAATAATAATAATAATAATAATATAATAATAATAACAAATAAAAAGTAAAGAGGAGAAATCGAAGAGGGGAGAGAGAAGAGTGTAAGGAGTGAAATGGAAATAATTTATAGATTTTAAAAGGGGAGCGAAAACCCCTCGCATAGTTAAACTATATTTATATTCTTCGGTCATGACTGGAATTGCTGTTGCCCAAGATATTACAAGAAGATATTACTGTTGGTATTTTGTATGATATTAATATTTTTAATTTGATATTTTTAATAATTTTAATTTAATATTTTTAATAATTTTAATTTAATATTTTTAATAATTTTAATTTAATATTTTTAATAATTTTAATTTAATATTTTAATAATTTTTAATTTAATATTTGTAATTTTAATATAAATAGAATTTAATATAAATATTAAATAATAAAATAATAGAGCAATTGCACTTTGCAGCGCGGCGTCAGCTAACGGGAGGGGGGGGGGGGGGGAGGGGGGAGGGGGAGGGGGGAGGGGGGTTAATGATACACTAGACTGGTTGCAAGCAACACGAATGTTAAATGTATTAAACACTAAAAAGCTTTTCATATTTCTATGTAAATTTTCTATATATATATTTTTTCATATATAAAAGCTTTTCATATTTCCTTCGGTTTGCCTGAATTACCAGAGATCTTCGTTACTGTGGAATTTATTTAGGTCTAATCGTTACTCGAATCAAACATATTATTAAGTGACAAGGGATATCGAATATTAAATTGAATTCACGACTTTTTGTTTTACTGATTTTCCCGTCGTATCATAATGTAAGACAGAATAAAAGATACTTTTTTTTAAGCGATGTGTATTTCTCAGATTCTTTGTTGGTGGGCGAGCCAATGTGAAATGTAATTATTGACACTCATTTTTTTTTCTTGATTTATGACTTGATGTAGACTGTTCCCAGAAAATTGGTTTTTTTTTTACTCGTTTCTTTGCAACAGGGACAGCTAGAGTGACGTCGGGAATCTTCTCCATTCACTTTTGCGGGTAAATGTGGACCGCTATCTCCCATTCTTAATTGATTATTTATTTCCAGTAAATATAATATTATCTACAGCTTTATTCACTACTTTCGCGCCGGAACTGATCTGGAATTGAAATGACATCCCTTCGTCCAGCTTCGTTATTTATCTATCCCGCAGTCAGTGTCTACATTAGGTCTGCGTCGAGTAAAAATTCCACATCTTTCCCCTAACTGGTCGAAGTCAATTAATTGTCCTAATACTACTCCTGCAATGACGCTTCTCTAACAGCCCCAAATAAAAAAATCCTTATCGGCTCTAAAGGTTGCTGTCACACTAGCACTTTTACCATCAATTTTATGACATTGTTCTGACATTTTCTCCGTTTTTTGAGCGTAATTGTCCGATTTTTCAGTCAGACGATATATGATCGTTTCCGTTGAAACCTCTCCGTGGGTGGTGGTCAGGGACGAGCACAGTCATGAGATTCGAATTTGGCATGCAATTAATATGTTGATGATGGTGCTTATGGATGTGACATGAAAGTGTATGTGATGATGATCAGATGGTGCATGATGATGGACTGATGGATGATGGAGATGATGATGATGATGGTGATGGATGATGATGATGATGGTGATGGGATTGATGGTGATGTGATGATGATGATGGTGATGGTGATTTGATGATGATGGAGTATGATTGATGATGATTGATGGTCATGATGATGATGGTGATGATGATGGTTGATGGTGATGATGATGGATGATTGATATGATGATATGAATATATAATGATAATAATAATGATAATAATAAATAATAAATAATAATAATAATAATAATAATAATAATAATAATAATAATAATAATAATAATAATATAATAATAATAATAATAATAAAATAATAATAATAAGTAAAAAGGGAAATCGAAGAGGAGAGAGAGAGAAGAGTGTAAGGATGAAAAATAATTTATAGATTTTAAAAAGGGAGCGAAAACCCTCGCATAATTAAACTGTATTTATATTTCTTCGGTCATGACTGGAATTGCTGTTGCCAAGATATTACTGCAAGATATTATGTGGTATTTTGTATGATATTAATATTTTTAATTTAATGTTTTTAATAATTTTATTTAATATATTAATAATTTTAATTTAATATTCTTTAAATTTTTAAAATTTTATTTAATATTTTAATAATTTTAATTTAATATTTTTAATAATTTTAATTAATATTTTTATAATTTTAATTTATATTTTTTAATAATTTTAATATATTTAATAATTTTTTAAATTTTAATTTTTTTTAATATTTTTAATTCTAATTAATATTTATAATAATTTAATTTAATTATTTTAATAATTTTAATTTAATATTTAATAATTTTAATTTAATATTTTAATTAATTATTAATTTAAATATTTTTAATAATTTTTAATTTAATATTTCTTAATAATTTTAATTTAATATCTTAAATAATTTTAATTTAATATTTTTAATAATCTTAATATAAATATGATTTAATATAAATATTAAATAATAAAATAATAGAGCAATTGCACTTTGCAGGCGGACGTCAGTAACGGGAGGAGGAGGGGGAGGGGGAGGGGGGTTAATGATACACTAGACCTGCCAGTGTTGACCAAGATGGCGGCGGTAACACGAAATGTTAAATGTATTAAACACTAAAAAGCCTTTCATATTTTCTATATAAATTTTCTATATATATATATTTTCATATATAAAAAGCTTTTAATATTTCCTTTTCGGTTTGCCTGAATTACCAGAGATCTTCGTTACTGTGGAATTTATTTAGGACTAATCTTACTTGAATCAAATATATTATGTGACCAAGGATACGAATATTAAATTGGATTCACACTTTTTTTTTTTTCACTGATTTCGCCGTCGTATCATATTGTTAAGACAGAATAAAGATACTTTTTTTTAAGCGATGTGTATCTCAGATTGCTTTGTTGGTGGCCGAGCAACGTGAAATCGTAATATTGACACTCATTTTTTTTTCTTGATTTTATGACCTTGATGTAGACTGTCCCGAATTTTTTTTTTTTTTTTTTTTTTTTTTTTTTTTTTTTTTTTTTTATCTTTCTTTGCAACAGGGACAGCTAGAGTGACGTCGGGAATCTTCTCCATCACTTTTGGTGGGAAATGGTCTTTTATATCTCTATTTATATTCATATCTTTTATATCTCTATTTATATTCATATCTTTTATATCTCTTCATTATATCTCTATTTTATTCATATCTTTTATATCTCTCGTCTTTTATATTCATATTCGTCTATTTATATCTATATATCTCATTCATATCTTTTATATTCATATTATTTTATATTCTATTTATATTATATCTTTTATATTCTATTTATATCTATATCTTTTATATCTTATTATATTCATATCTTTTATATCTCTATTTATATTATATCTTTTATATCTCTATTTATTATTCATATCTTTATATCTCTATATCATATTCATATCTTTTATATCTCTATTTATATTCATATCTTTATATCTCTATTTATATTCATATCTTTTATATCTCTCTATATTCTATTTTATATCTTCATATTTATATCTCTATTTATAATATCATATCTATATATTTCATATCTATTATATCCATATCTCTATATCTCTCTATATCTTCTATATCTCTATGAAATAAAAATTATCTACAGCTTTATTCACTATATATCACTTTGGAATTGAAATGACATCCACTACGAAATATCTTTTATATCTCTATTTATATCCATATCTTTTATATCTCTATTTATATTCTTATCTTCTATATCTCTATGAAATAAAAATATCTACAGCTTTATTCACTACTTATTCCCCTTCGTCCAGCTTCGATTATTTATCTATCCCGCAGTCAGTGTCTACCATTAGGTCGCGGTCGAGTAAAAATTCCACTCCTTTCTTAACTGGTCTAAGTCAAATTTCAATTGTCCTAAGTAATACTCCTGCATGACTCCTTCTCTAACTGCTCCAAATAAAATCCTTGTCGGTCTAAAGGTGCTGTCACACTAGCACTTTTTCCGTCAATTTTATGACAATTTTCTGAAATTTTGTCCATTTTTGAGCGAATTGTCGATTTTTCAGTCAGACGATAATGATCGTTTCCGTCTGAAAACCTTTCCGTCAACTTTTATTCAGCCAAGCACAGTCAAATCAAGAGCTATATTCGAGAATGTTTGTATTTATGTTAAATAAAATTGTTTAAAAATTGACGGATAAAAGTGCGAGTGTGACAGCGCCTCAAGTGATATCCTACTGGCTCGTAGGATTTCTCTCGCCTTCGTCCACCATCCTCGAGTCCCTTATCCTTCATACTCTCCGCCATTTCCTGTCCGTTCTGGAAGGACGCGCTCGGAGGACCTCCTGGAACGTGGGGGGGGGGGTGGGGGGGGGGTTCCATCCGCTGTACTCTCCTTATTGTGAATTTGCGAAGGAAATGGGACGGAAGGAGAGTGTCTTGGAAAGTCGTGTTCTATTCGATGGTAAGGTCAGATTAATCACTCTCCGTGTTGGGTGTCATTTCGAATGATACCGGATAATAAGTATAACTATAAATATAACGAAAACCCTGATATAACACCTGCATAGCGGTAATGTATAATAAATGTGGATATGATATAATAAATAATAATAATAATAAATAAATAATAATAAATAATAAATGTGGATATGATATAATATAATAAATAAATAAATAATAAATGTGGATATGATATAAGGATAGATATAACGAAAACCCTGATATAACACCTGCATAGCGGTAATGCTGGATATACATACTGTATGGCTATAAATATACATATACAGCTTCATGTATAATGATCATATCAGATATACATATAGATATAACTATAGATATAACCTGTCGTGTATAATTATATACAAAAACAGGCATATATATGGATATGAACCTGCATGTATAATGAAGGTACCAGATATATAGAGAGATACAGATATTTATACAACCTTGCCTGTATAATAATAATACCAGATATAAATAGCGTAGATAAAG